>PVHY01001956.1:0-27638 GCA_004024945.1 Uropsilus gracilis | reverse complement strand
TTTGTTAAAGATTAATTGGCTATATGTGTGTGGCTTTATTTCCAGATTCTCCATTCTGTTCCATTGGTCTGATTGTCGGTTGTTGTACCAGTACCAAGCTGTTTTAAGTATTATGGCTTTGTAGTATAGCTTGAAGTCTGGAATAGTTAGTCCTCCATTCTCTCTTTTTTTGGAGAGGAGGTTTTTTGATATTTGAGGTCTTTTGTTATTCCATATGAATTTTGGTCTATCTCTTTAAAGAATGTCATTGGAATTTATATGATTGTATAACTGCTAATCCCCATGGGAATACCCCCCCACACCACATCTCCCCTGGTCTCTTTGCCTCCTTTCTTTTTGCTGTTTGTCTTTGTTTAGTCCTTTAGTCTTAGTCTTTTTTTTTTTCTTTGATCCATTTCCTCGTCCTTGGTGAGGGTGCGATTTCCCTGGACTTGATAGAACGTGCTGTTTATCATTCCTGTACTGCTTTTGGAGCACCTTTGGTCTTGGTGGGTCTCATCTCCACAGTTTGTGCCACGTTTTGTTGCTCCTTCAGTCATGCTTCAGGTCTTTGGCTTTGGGGGCATGACTCCGCCTTATATTTTGGAAGAGCAGATCCTCGAAGGGACATCCATCAGCTGATGGTAGGTCTTCTCCCTTGGGGCTTTGATGTGGGGCCACTGCCATTAGACAAGCCTCTTCTTCTTCTTCTTTTTTTTTTTTTTTTTGAGTCTAGGTCTTGCTATTTTTGCCCGTGGAGCCGCAGGCTACTGTTGCCCGTGGTACCACAGACTCAGGCAATCCCCTGCCTCAGCTTCCCATATAGCTGGGATTACAGGCATGCACCATCACACCCAGCTATTTGGGGCTAGGTCTCACTGTGATTTATATACTTGAAGTTCCTCGTTTTTTTTCTTGTGGTAGAAAATGCACAAGTTACTATCTGAGAACCAAACAAAAAAGTTCCCTTCTTGCACTGTGTGTGTGAAACTTTAGTTAAGGAAAGTTCCCTGAGATACAGGAGTTCTTTCTGAATTACAGTGCTCATTTCCACCACTATCAGAAACCAAACCAAAACAAACATTAACAAAAACCCAAATAACCTAATCAACAAATAACCCACTTCAATTTCCTATCCTACACATCACAGAAAACTTTGCTTTTTAACTTTCTAAATTGGAGAAAGAACTCTGGCTGTTTCTTTTTAACTTTATCATTCAAAACATCAGAATTTCAGAAACTCAGGGAGTTTATGAGTCCATATGATATTGTAGAAAAATTTTGCATGTTTATTCATTTTATATGGATAGAGGACTTATAGTTTCATGATTTCTCAAATGTGTTCATGACTCTGCAGCCTATGCTTGACTAATACTTCTGGTCAGGAACTCACTACCATCTACCTAAGGTGACTTTGTAGATTTTCATGATAATGATTGAACCTTTATTTCTTGACATTTCTATTATTAGCATATTTATTTCTTCAGATTTCCATTCTTGATCCTCATTCTATGCTTTGGAAGCACATTGAACATTCTGGAGTCCTTCAAAACTTGAAAATGTCTAACATGCTATTTGGATTTAAATTCTTCAAGATTTCCAAGTTCTTTTAACCATTGCTGATATTATTTAAATTAGAGTACCATTCAACATCTGAAAATCAATTAATGTAATCCAACACATCACCAAAAAGAAAAATAAAAACTACACGATCATATCAATAGATGCTGAGAAAACATTTAACAAAGTTCAACATCCATTTATGATGGAGATCCTTGAAATTCTGGGTATTGTAGGAATGTACCTTACCAAAATAAAACCAGTATATGACACAGCTATACCAGTCACATCCTAAATGGTGAATAACCAAAAGCCTTCCCTTTGAGATTGGCAATAAGACAAAGATTTTCACTACCATCGCTGCTTTTCAGTCTAACAGTGGAAAATCTAGGTAGAACAGTAGGACAAGAAAAAGACATACAAGGAATCCAAATAAGGAAAGAAGAAGTAAAATTATCACTGTTTGCAGACAGCATGATAATTTATATAGAAACTCCTAAAAACTCAAGAGAAAAACTAATGAAAAGAATAAAACATTTCAGCAAGGTAGCAGGCTACAAAAGCAATACACAAAAGCCAGTAGCCTACTTATATATAATCAGTCTGAAGAAGAAGAGATAAAGAAAACTACCCCATTCACAATTGTACCAATGAAAATTAAATATATGGGAATAAACTTGACAAAGGATGTGCAAGACTTATATCAAAGTAAACTATAAAACATTGTTCAAAGAAATAGAAGAAGGCACAAAGAAATGGAAAGACATCCTCTGCTAATGGATTGGAAGAACTAGCGTGGTCAAAATGGTAATTCTGCCAAAAGCAATTCATAGATTCAACGCAATTAAAAAAATCTCAATGTCATTCTTCAAACAAATTGAAAACATTTATTAAAATTCATTTGGAACAATAAAAAGTCTCGAATAACCAAAGCTCTTCTAGCTAAAAGGAGAGGAAATGGAGGTATTACATTCCCAGACTTTACATTGTACTACAAAGCCAAAATAATTAATACAGCATGGCACTGGAACAAAAACAGACACACAAACCAACAGAGCAGAATTAAAAGCCCATAAATAAAGCCACACATTATGGCCTGTTAATCTTTGTCACAGGAGCAAAGAATATACACTTGAGCAAGGTTAGTCTTGTCAATAAATGGTGCGGGAAAACTAAACTGCGACATGCAGAGAAAATGAATCTAGACTACTCCTTCACTCCATGTACAAAAATCAGCCCAAATGGAAAAGATTTGGATGTAAGGCCTGAAATCGTAAAATACACCAGGAAAATATGAGAAAAACCTCCATCACCTACACTTCAGAAACCTCTTTCAGGACACATCTACAGATGCTGAAAAATGAAGGAAAACATAAACAACTGGGACTACATCAAATTAAAAAGCAGTTGTACAGCAAAAGAGACAATAACCAAAAATAAAAAGAAACCTAACCCCCCCAAATTTTGCTCTCCATACAAGTGAGAAGGGCCTAATAACAAAGATCCAAAAGGACCTCACACAACGTAACAAAAATAAGACAGAAAGCCCAGTCAAAAAATGGGATGAAGAACTAAAAAGAAGAGCTTCGAAAGAAGAAATACAAATGGCTAATTGGCATATGAAAAAATGCTCAACATCACTAAAAGTCAGGGAAATGCAAATCAAAACCACAATGCGATACCATTTTACACCAGTAAGAATGATCCAATTGAAAAAAAATGGGCAGCAACAAGTGCTGGTGTGGATGTGCAAAGAAAAGGACACTTTTGCACTGCTGGTGGGAATGCAAACTGGTCAGCCACCATGGGAAGCTTAGTGTGTGGTGGACCATTAAACTATTGAAAATGGAACTGCCATTTGTTCCAGCAATCCCACTTCTGGAATACAAAATCACTAATTCAAGGATACAAAATTCAAGGATATAGATATACAAAAACACTAATTCAAAAGGACACCTGTACTCGGATGTTTTTTAAAAAAAATTATTTATATATAAATTTCACATTATTGTAATCCCGGGGATTCACCCCCTCCACCCTCTCCAACATTCCCCCCTTTCTCCTCTGCCTGAAGTTGTGTGCTTCAGTTTGGTGCTTAGCTTGTTTTGACTTTTCCTCATGGCTTTTGTTTATTTTTCCCCTATATCCCATATATTAGTGAAACAATTGGGTTTCTGTATTTTTCTTCTTGACTTGTTTTTGCTAATATGATTTCTCTTAAGTACATCCATGTCATCATAAAATCATCAAATTTGTCATTTTTAATTGATGAGTAATATTCCACAGTGTATATGTAGCACATTTTTTTCATCCAGTCCTCTGTTTTGGGGCATTTAGGTTGCTTCCAAGTCCTTACAATTATAAATAATGCTGCAGTAAACATGTACTCGGATGTTTATTGCAGTACTATTTACAATACTGAGGATATGGAAATGACCCAAATGCCTCAAAACAGATGAATGGATCAGAAAGATATGTACATAGTGGAAAATTATTCATTGATCAATAAAGACAAACTTATGTCATTTGCAGCAACATGGATGGAGCTAGAAGGAATTATGCTAGCAGAAATAAGCTAGAAAGCAAAAAGAAATACTGGATGGTCTCACTTATATGTGGGATATAGGGAAAACAAACAGACAGACAAGAAATATTTAAAACTGTCAGCAGACCTAAAGCATAGAGCAAAAGAGAGGGGAGTAAAATTAGGGGTAGGATGGGCACAAAAGATTAAGATGAGGGTTTATGTGTGACAAGATGGTGGGAGGGAGAACCTTGGGGTAGACAATGATATAAAATCAAATAAATAATAATAAAAAAATTAGAGTACCATTACTGCTCCAGCTTCATATTTGCAGTAAGTTTATATATTTTTATATATTTTATATATTTTTATATATTTTATTTTATATATTTTTTATATATTTTATATATTTTATTTTATATATTTTATATATTTTTACAAATTTTGAATTATAATTATATTAATTGGAGACAAATGATTAAAACTATAATTACCTAAGTTGAAAACAAGTAATATTAACATAAGGAAAAGGGTGGGACATCTCTAAATTCCAAGCAAGCATAGATTTCACTTTTCCTCCTTTAATTTTCATGTAAAACCTTTTTAGAGCATAAACTAAACATCATCTGGTTCCATACTGTAGAGCTATTGTCAGGGACAGATTTATGTAAGATGACAGCTTCTGAGACACTAGCAGTTGTTAAGATAATTTCCTCAGAAACCAATGTGTCCTCCCTCAAAAAATAATTTTGGAAACCACTAGCTTAAAAAAGGAAATTATTCATGAAATTTTAATTCCCAACTGAGAACATCTGTAAGTGAAAATAATGGCTTCTACTCTATATAACTTTGAGAATTTTTTTCAAAGAGCTGTTAAAGTTTATTTGTAATTGAAGTTAGCAGAATTACATTAAATATTTTCTTACAATAAAATGAAATTTATTTTAGTCATAAATTGTAAATTGAGAAGACTTTAAAAAGAAAAACTAATATTTGCTCTCCCTGCTTACTGGAGTCATCCGATGGCTTGCTCTCTCCCACAAATCCGAGGCATCTCTCGCATTCTGAACTAGGAAGCTCTTCTGATACTAGCATCTCTTAGAAGATCCTCTCCATTAGAGGGCAGTAGGTTTCTAATATAAAATAAGTAAGTCACATTATTCAAGCAAATCTAGATTCAATATATTCACAAAAACTGCTCA
Source organism: Uropsilus gracilis (assembly GCA_004024945.1). Lineage (NCBI taxonomy): Eukaryota > Metazoa > Chordata > Mammalia > Eulipotyphla > Talpidae > Uropsilus > Uropsilus gracilis. The sequence continues at coordinate 22,373 of PVHY01001956.1, read as the reverse complement.
AAGTGAAGCAGGATTGAGAAACTTTTTTATCAGCTCAGTATCCTCTCCCCAAATAGTATCTGAGGTTGGGATGGAGAATTATCAGATATTAGAGGAGCATGTTTCAAACACACAACAGACTATAAAGGAGCAAGAAAAAGGTAGGAGGAAGCTGAAAATTCCTAAAATGACTAAAGGAACACAAAAACAGAATTTTGAGAGAAAGAAATAGACTATGAAAGAAACTGAGCCAGAAAGAAAGAGGATTAGAAGAGTGCAAGGACAGAGTGGCAGTCACCTGTATGTAGACAGCATGCTGTATGTCTTTATTTTGGTTTCTAAACTATTTTTATGATCCATTGAGAGCCTGTGATCCTTTTTGTATTTTTAACTAATATTCTATTTAACAGATTTCATTATCTGACACCAGAATACATTCCCTCAGTCTCTCTGGAAGAGAGAGCCCAACTATCTACCCTCTGAAATCACAAGGAGCAGAGTAGGTTTTTACCAAAATTCTAGGACTGATCTTATCTGTTGATGGGTTGGTGCTTTTTATGCATTTAAATTGTATTTTTAAAAGTTCTGGACAAGCTAATACTGTACTGCCTTTTCATATTTGAGTTCCTTGGAAATTGTCTCTCTTGAGAAGCTTTTTTTTTTTCAATGTTATTAGAAATCAGCTTTTTAAAGAATTTCATTTCTTCTGGTCATGAGGATGAGATGTATTTTTGGGTGCTGGTGTTAAAAGAAGAACAAGCAGGCCCAAGATGAAGTCCTTTTTTTGGGTCCTACCCAGACTTAATACCTGTAGAAGTTTCAACATCTTCCCGAAATTAGAGATTTCCTAATCAACAGCGATGAGATAGTTTTCACTATAAGGTCCCTGCTTTCAGATGAGTGAAGGTGACTTATCTGAAATAATCTCTTGAACAATAACCTTATTTTCTTCTCTATTAATGCTCTCTATTTTGTGTAAGCCTTTGTACTATCTAGATGGGAAGCTGCCCAATTTGTGAATCTTAGAGCCAGTTAGATCACTAAATTCTGTTTCAAACACTGGATTTGTTGGCTGTGCCATAAAGGGTCTCCTCAAAATAATAGTGCAATTTTAGTTATTCTACTATCATACAGTGTTTCGTACTGATTGTCGTGTTACTTCTTTAAATCTAGAGATAGTTATTAAGCTAGACCTCTTTATTCATATGTAACTTACTAAGTCTATACCACCATACATATTTAGACCCTAGATCCTTATCTAATATGTAAATATTATAACAGTTTTAGTCATAATTTTACATCTAAATCATAATGTAGAAATTCATGTGTTCTTATTCTTTAGTAGTCTCATGAAGCATACATTTTATCACTGTTTTATACAGGGAAATTGGGACCCTTCCAGATCAAGATATATCTGCATAGACAGATGAACTTAAACCTGCATCTTCTGAGCACAAGATGAATACACTTTCTCCTGTAATCATAGAAATCAGCAATAGGATCTAACAGAAAACACACAGGTGTTATTTTGGGGGAATATCATGTAGTATGCAGGATATTTGAGAGTGAGTTCCTTTCATGTTATCATCTCTCTTGCCCTCTCTGTCCTTTACAGTCATATTCTGAGGTTATTCACTTTTATTTACAAAACTACATTCTACTTGACCTTCCTTCAAATTTATCAAAATTAAAGTGAAGAAATTCATACAGGTCAATAGCCTTAAAAACAAATATTGTTATTACATCATAAGTCATCATGAATCATTAATTTTAATCTTCCTTTTCAGGTTGACCTTGTATATCTTAAAGGTTTATTTTAAAATCTTCTCTTAGTTTTGGGAAACATATTTTCCTGTCCTCCCACCTCCATTTTGCTTGCTCCATTTTCCTCTCTCCATATCTAAACTTTCCATATTTACTAAGTGATCCCATAGTTCCCACAACTGAAACACATTCTAAATATAAACTTCACTGCTTAAATTCCTTCCACATTTCACAAAAGACATATCTGATTGCCTCCTGATATCTCCTTGTAGAAGTTTAAGAGCCATTTCAAGTTTAACATCTGTACAACAAGACATTTTTAAAATTTATTTATATATAAATCTCACATCATTGTAATCCCAGGGAATTGCCTCCCCAACCTCCCCACCATTCCCCACCTTTCCTCCCTGCCCGAAGTTGTGTGCTTCAGTTTGGTGCTTAGCTTGTTTTCAGTTTTCCTCATGGCTTTTGTTTATTTTTTCCCTATATCCCATATATTAGTGAAACCATTTGGTTTCTGTCTTTTTCTTTTTTTGTTTCTGCTAATATGATTTCTCCATATTATCATAAAATCATCAAATTTGTCATTTTTAATTGATGAGTAATAGTCCATAGTGTGTATATACCACATTTTTTTTTCATCCAGTCCTCTGTTTTGGGGCATTTAGGTTGCTTCCAAGTCCTTGCAATTATAAATAGTGCTGCAGTAAACATCCAAGCACAGGTGTCCTTTGTACCCACATTGAGGTCTCTTTTGGGTTAGATTCCCAAGAGAGCAATTGCTGGGTGAAATGGTAGTTCTATTTGCATTAATTTGAGGATCCTTCACACAGCTTTCCATAGTGGTTGGACCAGTTTACATTCTCACCAGCAGTGTAAGAGTGTTCCTTTCTCTCCATATCCTTGCCAGCACTTGCTGTTGCCCTTTCTTTGTATGTGGGCCATTCTTACTGGTATAAGGTGGTATCTCATTGTGGTTTTGCACAACAAAACTTTTTATTCATATTATATTGCTCAGTTCAGTAGAAGATATAGTAGATTTGTCACCAAAATATATTTTTACTCCACCTGCAACTTCTGTTTGAATTGTTGACATTTAGTGCAAGTCACCATCACCTATGTAGACTGCTTCTATAATTTCCTGACTAGTCTATTTACTTCAATTTTTGCCCCTGCTATTTTTTTCCCCCTGAATATGAAGTCATGTCACTTCCCTGGGCAAATTTCAATTTCCTGAGACTATCTGACACTCTGAAAATGGGACCCATACTGTACACATAAATTCTACATGTTCTATCGTCAGAATTTTATCTCCTGTTGTTATCATATGTATGATAAAATTGCTTGGTGCTAGATAAATGGTGATAAAATGAAGTCAACCTTTTTGTGCTTTTATTTGTGTTTAAACATAATCTTTTACTTACGTTTCATAGGAAACAAAAAATGTCAAATTTTTTGGATATAGGAATTGTGCTGTGGTTTTGCACTGTCAATTAGATATATATTTTATATGTTACTGAACTAAAATCATTCCAATTAAGATCTGGAACCAGGCAAGGAAAAAAGGAACTGAAGCTATTATTATAAGCAGATGATATGATTCTTTATGTAGAGAACCCCAAAAAATCTACAGAAAAACTTCTCAAAACAATAAACCAATTCAGTAAGGTAGCAGTTACAAAATCAACACACAGAAGCCAGTAGCCTTCCTATATGCAAAAAGCCAGCAGAGGAAGAAGAAATTAAAAAAGCCATTCCATTTACCATCACATCAAAAACAATTAAATACCTGGGAATAAACCTAACAAAATACATGAAAGAACTATACAAAGGATAATTTAAAATGCTACTAAAAGAGATAGAAGAAATAGGAAATGGAAAGACATCTCTTGCTCATGGATTGGAAGAATTAACAATCAAAATGGCAATCCTACCAAAAGCAATTTACAGATTCAACGCAATCCCTATAAAAATTCCAATGACATTCTTTAAAGAGATAGAACAAAAATTGCAAAAATTCACATGGAATAACAAAAGACCTCAAATATTAAAAAAAACTCACCAAAAAGAGAATGGAGGCCTAATTATTCCAGAGCTCAAGGTATACTACAAAGCCATAATAATTAAAACAGCATGGTACTGGTACAATGACCAGTGGAACAGAATTGAGTGCCCGGAAATAAAACCACGCATATATAGGTAACTAATCTTTAACAAAGGAGGGAAAAACTTACTTTGGAACAAATATAGCCTCTTCAGTAAATTATGCTGGGAAAATTGGACTAAGGCCTGCAAAAAAAAATGGACCAGGACAACATCTTCACACCATGTACAAAAACCAACTTGAAATGGATAAAAGACTTAGATGTCAGACCTGAAACCATAACATATATAGAGGAAAACTTGGGCAAAACCCTCCATGAAGTACAATTCAGAAATCCCTTTCTGAAAACATCTGCAGAAGGCAAATTATTGAAGGAAAACATAAACAGATGGGACTACATCAAACTAAAAAGCTTCTATGCAGCAAAAGAGACAACAGAAAAAACTAAAAGAAGCCCAACCAAATGGGAAAAAAATTTTGCCCTCCACAAGAGTGATAAGGGTTTAATAACACTGATCCACAAGGAGCTCACACAACTAAACAAAAACAAAACAAGAAGCCCAATCAAAAAATGGGGAGAACTAAAAAGACACTTCTCCAAAGAGGAAATATAAATGGCCAACAGGCACACGAAAAATTGCTCAATGTTACTAGCAATCAGGGAAATGCAAATCAGAAGCACAATGAGATACCACCTTATACCAGTAAGAATGGCCCACGTCAAAAGAACAGGCAACAACAAGTGCTGGCGTGGATGTGGAGAGAAAGGAACACTCTTACACTGCTGGTGGGAATGTAAACCTGTCCAACCACTATGGAAAGCAGTATGGAAGACCCTCAAACTAATGAAAATGGAATTACCATTTGACCCAGCTATTGCTCTTCTGGGAATCTACACAAAGGAGACCTTAGTATGGGTACAAAAGGACACCTGTCTTGGATGTTTATTGCAGCACTATTTATAATTGCAAGGACATGAAAACAACCCAAATGCCCCACAACAGACAAATGGGTGAAAAAGATGTGGTATATATGCACAATTGAGTATTACTCATCAATTAAAAATGACAAATTTGATGAATTTATGGAAACCTAGAAGAAATCATACTAGCAGAAATGAGTCAGAAAGAAAAAGAAACCAAATGGTTTCACTAATATATGGACAACCTCATGAGGAAGTACACAATAGGAGGGTAGGGATCAGCTGGAGCAGTTGGTGAGGGGAGGTGGTGGGTGACCCCCAGGGTGAAATATATATATATATATGTTATTCAATAAAAAAATAAATAAAACTCAAAAATGTTACTGAAACATAATAATAAATATAAGAATAAAAGCTGTTTGGCTGGATACTTACTGAGAAGAAAGTACTCAGTGCACAGATGCAAACCAACAATGACAAAGTTTTCATCATTTTTGTTGACTCCTGGGAATAACAAAAATGAGACTCACTTTTAGTGATTTTAAGATTGGAGTGGGATGCACTTTGGTAAATTACTTATTTTTTTGTTAGAAAGTGCTGTTTAAAATAATTTTTTTCTAATTACATATCTTCAGTCTTTAGTGGTGATGCAAAAGTACTTCAAGCCAAACTACATACATTTTTTCAAAGGGAAATCAATGGAGGACAGTCAAGAATTATTCATGCTGTTTACTAGCTTATAAAATGAGAATTTTCTGCTGATGCTAAAGGTTGAGTAGGATGAGCAGGATATTAGTTTAACAATAAGAGAAGGAAATAATTTTATTCGAATTTATATTTTAGTAGTTTTCTTATTTGACAAACAATGCAAGTTATTTGATATTTACTTAACTTGCTTTTATAAATGTATGATGACATTCTTTTAAAATTTTTTTTATTTACATTTTTAAAATCACAATTTTGGTAAATGGTTTTTGGGTTATTCCCCTCCCTCTGGCTCCCCTTCCATTCACTCTAACCCCTCTCTTTGTTGTTTGTTAGTCTGTGTTAAGTCCATTAGTATCTTTCCTGTGGCAGTGTCTTTTCATTGGGTGAGTGACTGTGTTCTTGGGACCAGGTGAACTGTGCTGGCAGGTTTTCAGTGTCAACCCTGCGTTGGGTAGCCAGTCCATATCCATTTGTAATCTGTCCATGCTTTCTCGTTGCAGGCCGTCATCTCCACTCCTTTCTCTGTTGTTCTGCTGTTTCATTGTTCTGCCGTCAGGTTTAGGGGGTCTTAACCCCAGCCAGTGTTAGTGAAGAGGTTTCTCTGGATACGGGCATCTGTACAAGGCCACTGTAGATCATCTCCTCTGTCTCCTTTTGCAGGTTTGCTGTGGGGCCGATGCTCCTACTCCTTGGTCTTCCTCTCCTCTCCCATGAGTTGGGGGGGGGGTGCCTTGCTTACGTCAAAGGCACGTTCGAGATGAGGTCTTGGCTCTTTCAGACCCGGTGAGCGCATGGGTGAGCTTGGTGACATAGTGTGCCGCGGACAGCCGAGCAAGGAAGAGGCCGCGGGGGACCAGGCATCAGATGGGTAGGAAAAACACAGGCCGGCGATTTGTGTACAGAGACACGCACTCAGTGAGCAGTAGAATCTGCTAGTTTATTTTAGATTTTTAGGCAGCATTTATATTGTTTAAACGAATTACTTCAACATTCCATGAGGAGAGGCATTTTATGAGTACGTAAGGGCATTATCTCAGTGGTAGACAAAAATCAGCATTTTATAAGCGCGTGAGGGCAATATCTCAGTGAGAGACAGAAATCAGCATTTTATGAGCGCGTGAGGGCAATATCAGTGGAAGACAGAAATCAATATCTTAACAGAAAATAGATTATCATTAGATACTACTAAACATTCCTAAGCAATCATTTTTAGGGAATCATGATAGCTAAGTTGGGTACAGGTCACCCAAGATTATTTCTTGGCTGTAAAGCTTAGAGTTTATCAAGTTCTCCTTGCCTCGAGCTCATAACTAATGTTCCAGTGATTCCTTCCACAGAGAATTTAATTAGAATAAAGAATCTGACGACTGGGTTTCCAAATCTTTTTTAATAATAATGCAGTTCATAACTTTAGCACTCCTACACCTGGGGTCTGGGAAGCTACGCCCCTAGGGTCCCCTAATTTTTCAGGTCAGCTCCCAGTTTATTCCTCCTGCGGGGGGGCAAAGAGCTTAACTTGTAAAAGGTTTAAATTACAAGTTTCTCATCTCTAAGATGGGCTCCCATAATAGTGTTTCCATATTTGCCTCTCCAACATGCACTGGTTCTCTCAATAGTCCCTCTTTGTCCAGCTCTGGTTCATAGGCTGGGTTTTACCTGTTCTAGGCTGGTCCCTCACCTGTTCTATGACAGAGTTTGTATTATGTATATTCTTCCTTCTCCTGAAGATTAGCTGGGGTGAGAGTCCTTTAAGCAAAATGTCCCTTGTCTTTGTATTATGAGGCTATTACTTATGACAAACACCAGATAAAGTGAACTCTTTTCCAAATTTTATTTTACTGATGATCTTGCCATTCAGTGCCTTTTTTCTCAATCCCTAAGTCACAGGAATTGTGTTCATGTTTATGTCATTAGACTTAATGCATAATACAGATTAAATGAATACATGATTAAAAGAATAACTATTTCCAAAAGAAATTTGTATTTTAGATTACAGGTAGGAAAGGAGGATAAGGGAAAGATATGACATCCCCCCTTATTTTGACATCTCTCTCTATATATACATATATTTATGATTTTAGGAAACAAAAATTAAGTGTACACAGAGTATCTGTTGGGGCAATTAAATCAGTGTGTGCATATCAGCATGCTGTACTGACATTTTAGCACACATTTTAGGGCATAGCCACATTGCTTAACAATGTGATATCTAGTTTATAACCTAGCTCTGTCACTTACTTTGTGACTTTGTGTGAGTTACAGTTTTGCATCTTTATACTTCATAAGGTTGACTGGAATAATTATTACAAATTGTACTGAGGACAATGCTTGGTCAATGATAAAGCCTCAGACATGCTTATGATTATAGTACTAGTATTCTAAGATGAAAACTATCTGACCCTGTTGGAGAAAGTATTGTTTAAACAGCATCCTTAACATGGAGCCAGCTGGGTCAAGCACCAAAGTTTATTGATGTGGGTGATAATCAAGAGTGAAGAAATGAGATGAAACTATAGCAGGGTAGAGTGGGGAGAGAGATTCTTAGATTTGCTCTGCTCCCAACTGTTCACTACAGTCATTTATCAAAAAGTTTATCAATACATGGTATGTCTTGGTACATTAAGGCGTGTTCATTAGTTTCAAGGACAAACAGTTGCTACGGGCAAGTCATTAGAAAGTACAATCTTTTAACTTTCAAGGTAGTTTCTCATAATAAATAAGCCAGTTTTAAAACACGGTCATTATCAGGAGACTGCAAGGCTGATTCGGACACAAGTACTATTTGAGCAAGTGTGTGCACCAGCTGCATTCATCTGGCACCAACCCAGTCCCACTGACATTTTGAAAGAACAGGCTGCTTACTGGGCATACACCTGTCCGTTTGGTTCCCCAACACACCCTTATATTGTGTCTGATGTTCTTTTTATTTTCAGTCTTAAAAAAAGATATTTTATACTGATCATATTTCCTTCTAATGGCTTAGCAATTATAAGATTAAAGAAATACTGTATCTGAATAACTGCTATTATTGTATGTTTATAATTTAAAAGCTGCTTAACTTACAGTACAATGTATTAGTCCCATAAATATTTAAAATATCCATATACCTGTCCTGTGTGAACTTTCTTCTTAGAATGTTCAATTCAAACTGTCTTCTGCTTCTTCCTTTTAGCATGGAAACTGGAAGCAAATGAGAGAAGTGAAAGAAAATTTCCAGATTTTATATCTCCAATTGAGATTTTTTTGAAATTGAAATTATTAGATTTAGGATAAGGTCACTTCTGTGAAGGAATTTGAATTCAAAGACAAAGAAAGGATAATTGTGATTTGCTCAGATTGACAGTAGCCGTTTCTTCTGATGAAAACAGTGACATTGTTTCTCAGTGAATAATTTACTTGATTGATAAGTAGCTTGATAGTTATTGATGACACATAAGGAGACATGAGCAACCATGGCTCAGATCTTCCAAACACGAAACTGATCTGCCCTTTCCTGTTGTCCTCTCAAAGTAAGCAGAGAGATTACCTTTTACAGTTCATGTGATGTAGCACCATTTTTCCTTTGCTAAGAAAAAATATGTAGCAAAGGACAAAGGATTAAAAGAATAAACAACATAAAATACTGGTCAAAGAGTTGCTTCAGACTGAAAAATAAGCAGGGTTTTTAATATAGGCAATGTAAAACTTTAGATCTTTTTATTTTGAAAAAATTAAATAAACAGAAAACTGAGGAGGGTAGTACATTAGTATATTAGTACAACCATATACCTCTTCCCTAGATGTCATACTTGCTACCATTTTGTTACCATAGATGTTTGTGTGTTTCATTGAAGTATTTTAAGATGTTATAGAAATAGTGATAGCTTATCTGCAAGCATTACAGTATTTATCTTCAAAAGCCCTTCTTCCATAGTATAACCATCAACATGTACAACATTAGTAATTCACTCACATAATCTAAAACTCAGTCCATAATCAGTTTTCCCAAGTTTCACCAAAAGTGTTTTCAATATCTGTTCTAACTGGGATTCAGATAAAGGTTTGCGTTACATTTACTTTCCATGACTAGTTTCTTTCACGCGAAAAGGTATACTCTTTCATGTATGGTATTGAGCTCCTGATGATTAGACTAGTTGTCTTATAACATTTATTTTAGAAAGAAATTTAAGAACAATTTTATAAAGGTTTTCAAAATTAGCTATTTTTCCTATATACAATTGTTAAACTTGAATAAAATTTGAAGGTGTGACTACTTCTAGACTGAATTTTCTCTTTTTCTCTTAAGTTATATTTATGTTTTCTCACTTGCTTCACTTTTATTAGACAAATTACTTACTTTCTCTAAACTTCACTTACTGTACAAAATAGGGATAGCATCTATCTTACAAAGTTGGTATGAGGCACACTGTATTCAAATTTCAGAGCACTATGCAGCTATTCCATGGTTTACCTTTGTTCAGTTTGCATAGTTATTCATAAGATGGAACTATCAAAGTTAAAATAGGAGGGCATACTAACAAAAATGAAGTTCCTTGGAAAACAAAAACAACCAACCAAAGTTGTGGTGAGAATTTTAGATAATTTTAAAGGTTTGATATTGTGCTTTTAACTTATAAGTCCCGAGCTATTAAATTGCCATCAGTGGGAAGTATGAATAGCTTTGGACATAACACTATATTAGTCAGTATGGGTTTTATTATCATTTTCCCCTTGTTTTAAGTCGTGAAAAATGTTTATCATAAACTTGTGATTAATGTAATGAACTGGAAAAGTAATAGGACTTCTGGGAATATGTAATTATTTCTAGTCTCAATCATACATGAAGATAACAGTTTCAGTTTTCTTTATTAGAAAAGTCTAAGAATAATGGAACACAACCCAATCCTTTGCCTTTCAAGTTTATTTTTCAATAAATAGCAGGCATCATTTATTCTTTTAATAAAAGGTTGTATAGTGTTATCTTCTTGGTATTTTAAAAACTCATGACTATACAACATGTCACAGTAACATTTTGGAAATAATGCATATATAATATGAATTATCATTATGCCAGTTTTAAATTATGTGTTTTGACATGGGGCACAGCATGATTAGATCATAATCTGCTGCTCACTGAGTTACACACTTCTGGAATAGAAATGCTATATCATTTTTTCTACTTTTCATCCCCATTTTAGAATGCTTCATTGTTAAAATTAAAAAAAAACTTTTTATCTGATTTAGTCAGGATCAGCTGTTGGTTGGTTGAATAGTCTATTAAAATAGAATTCATAGTACAAGACTTACCAACGTTCTGTCTGCCTCACTCCCAGATGCATGGACTTTCCAGATTGTTTTATGCTTTGTAATTCTTTGTATAACATAATTAGGGTATGGAGAATATAATTTTTTTTTATTCAGTGAATTGAAACAGCTTTTATTGTGTCAGTATTATTTTAGAATTTGTTTATTTAGTTAAATAATCTGTTTTTACATGGTTTAAAAGTTGAGAGTTGACTTCCTTTTAAATTTTGAGAAAGTGTTTGCAGGATGAAATAATCAGTAAACTTCACTTGCAGGTTTAGAGACATAATATGGAGTTATGTGTAAGAGAATTTGACAGTTACAGCAATGAGTTTGGTCTGGCAAGAGAGAGCAATGTATAAACTGTAGCTAGCTTTGGTAGGGATTATATAAATGAGACTATATTTTATAAAAATATAAAATATAAACTATATAATTTTTATAGTTATATAAATTAGACTATAATTTATATTTTTATAAGTATGAAGAAAGGAAAGAAAATTGTGATAGTTTTTATTTTTTGATTGCCTACTCAATGTTATAGCTAAGGGTTTTTTAAAAATCTCAAATGTGCTCAAATCATATGACTCCATATACTTTATAATCAGTGATGTAGAACACATTTTGGAAGCAAGTGTAGTCCTCTGGGAATTTGTGGAGGCAATCATTTTCCTTAAAGTAACAATGAGTGTACCAGCAGTGGATAATGGTAACAATTTCCTCAATACTGTTTTTTTTTCTAAGTATCTTTATTAGGGGAAGGTTAGATAAATAGTGTTTTCTATTTCTCTCACTTAAGTTACCTTGTCAGTCTTGTCACAGCTAAAAATCTTTGTGTCAACTAAGTAATGCTGGCTTCAGTTTTCTAGAACTAACCCTTATCAGCCTAGAGATTTTTTTTCTTTAATTTTAAGACATTATTTTTTATTATTTCTTTTTAGTTTGGGTTCAGTAAAACCTAAGCAGAAATAATTCCATTGAGAGAATTTGCAATTATTTTTGAAATTGTAGTGCCTGCCTCTGAACTTTTAGGTGACTTTAAAGATGACTTTTTGTACTGAAATAAGAAAGAGACACAAGGTGAGGTCTTGAACTTCAGAGCAGGGAAACAAAACTCATTATTCTATAGTAAAAAGAAGAATCAGAGGTTATCACAAGAAGGTGGGAAGTTTTTCAGGATGTCCATAATAAGGCTTCTCCCTAAAAAGAATCATTCAGGTTAACATGTGAAGTGAATTAAAAGCATCATATTGTATTCATTATCTAATCATTTATATATTATATCAATATCTAATCATCTAGTATTCTCATAAATAGAATAGTAGTTGAGGAGGAACTATTTTTTTGGCATATTCTTGATTCTGTAAAGGGTAAAATATAATTTTCTGAACACAAGAGAGATAAGTTGATATCTGTGATGAAAAACTTAAAAATGTGGCACAGTTCTCTAAATTGTTTTCGCAAAACTTTTTTTTTTCTTTAAGTCAGTTCTACAGGAAAGGGTAAAAAACACTAAAGAAATGCTATGGAATTTTTTATCCTTTGTTGTGATAACTACTGAAGTAAAGAGTGTTTTAATTTTACTTGAGCTAAGAGATAGATTAGGTAAATATTACAAAGGAAGGAGAATCTTAGAACTGCTTTCCAATTAATTAAAACAAAACTAGACATCTGGGAAAAATTCGATGTACTAGGAACACATGATTTTATTTTATACTTAATATAGAAAAAAATAAGAAAAAAGGTTGAATATGGATAGATGTTTTCTCTAATTAGCTGAGCTCTGTCAAAAAGGTAATGGAAAATAGTGGCAAAGACAAAATCAATTTGCAGTGATTTTGAGATTATTCCCTGCAGTGCAAAGATGGACCATAGTAGTCACAGGAAGAAAATTGTATTCTAGAGAATAAATCATTAAAGGAAAATATAATCAAGTCTATGAAAAATTTTAGAGTGAAATATGTACATATTGAAATGTGCATAGAATGAAATGTGTAATTTAAGTTTAGTGAAAATGATAACCAGTTTATTAGTAAAGCAGGGTTTGGTAAACCTCAGTTTGTGGATCTAATTTGGTTAGTGACCTGGTTTTGGATCTAGCAAATGAAGAATAGTTCTTACCTTTTAAAGGATTGTACAAACTAGCAGCAGTAAGTGCCCACAAAGTCGAAACATTAACTATCTGTTCCTTTACAGGAAAAATATGCTAGTTTAAAAATAGAGGAACTTTTCAAAGAAAATCTAATTTAACATTTAATATTTTGGTATTGCCTGTTTTTTTGAAGTCTGTTTTTAAATTTCACTTGTTTTTTCTTACCTCATTGTTCATCTTTGATTTCTTCCCTCAAGTGTAATTCTCCCACCTTGAAGCACCCATGACCATCACCATGTTCCCTTGCATTTTTCTCTCTGCTGTTTTGATCCTCTCCATCCCCCTTCTCTGCTGTATACCTTAGATTTATGGTTAGCATGCAAGTTTTGTGTTTTTCCTGATCCTTTGTTGTTTCCCTACATTCTGCCTATAAGTGAGACCATCTAGCATTTTTCTTTTCCTTCTGACTTATTGCTCTTAGCATAATCTCTTCCACCTCCATCAATGTTGCCACAAATGGCATGGTTTGTCTTTTTTGATCACTGAGTAGTATTCCATTATGTATATATAACCATATCTTCTTGATCTATTCATTCATCTTTTTTTTTGGCGTTTAGAATTGTTCCCATATCTTAGTTATTGCACATAATGTTGCAGTAAACAGAGGAGTGCAGGTCCCCTCATATTAGTGTTTTTGTGTCCTTTGGTTATATTCTTAGGTGTGAAATTTCTGGATCATATGGAGATCCAATTTTAGTATTTTAAGGGTTCTCCACACAGCTTTCCATAGTGACTAGAATAGTTGGCATTACCACCAGAAGTATAAGAGGGTGCTTATTCTCCACATCCTTGTCACTATTTGTTGTTACCTTTAAAAAAAAAAAATAAACCTTTCTCATTGGTGTGGTGCACTAACTCATGGTTTTGATTTACATTTCCCTGATTATAAGTGATATTGACACTTTCATACACCTAATGACATTTTGCATTTTTTCTTTTGACAGTGTGTTTTTAGTACTGCTGTCCATTTAAATTTTTTTTAATTTTTAATTTTTCTTTTTGTACATAATTTTATTTTTCAAATTAATTGTATGTATATATATTCCATCATTGTCTACACTAAAGTTCTCCCATCATCTTATCACCCATGAACCATCATCTTAATCTCTTGTGCCCATCCCTCCCACTACTTTACCAACTCTCCGTTCTCCCCTCTCTTGTTCTATGCTTTCATTCTGCTCACAGTTGAAAATTTTCCTTGTCCTTCTGTTCATTTGTTTTCCCTATAGCCTGCATATAGGTAAGATCACCTAGTGTTTCTCTTTACCTTTCTGGCTTATTTCTGCTAACAATTCCTTCTAGGTCCATCCATGTTAACACAAATGCATCAAATTTGTCTTTTTGATTGACGAATAATATTCCACTGTGTACATATACCACAAATTTCATATCCATTCATCTTTTTGGGGGCATTTGGGTTGGAAATATCCTGGAAAATCCTGGAAATATCCTGGCTATTGTAAATAGTGCTGCAATGAACATCTGAGTACAGATATCTCAATGCAATTCCAATACAAATCTCAATGACATTCTTTAAAGAAATAGAACAAATACTACTGAAATTCATATGGAAAGATAAAGAAACTCAAATAGCCAAAGCTCTCCTGACCAAAAGTAGAGAGTATGGAGGGATTGCACTCCCAGATTTTAGCTTATACTACAAAGCCATAATAATTAGAACAGCATGGTACTGGAATACAAACAGACACATAACCAATGGAACAGAATTGAAAGTTCAGAAATAAAGCCACATGTGTACAAATCAAATAATCTATTACAAAAGTGCAAAAAAACATACTTGGAACAAGGATAATCTCTTCAACAAATGCTGGGAAAACTGGACTGCTATATGTGAAAGAAGGACTCTAGGCTACTTCCTGCCCATTTTTTGGATCAGGTTGTTTACTTTGTTTTTGTTGATTTGTATAAGCTCTTTGTAGATCTTTGACATTGTCCCTTATCAATTGTATGGTATGCAAATATTTTCTTCCATTCTGTGAGGGGTGTCTCTTCATTTTGGTTATTGTCTCTTCTGTTGTACTGAAGTTTTTTAGTTTGATGTAATCCCAGCTATTATCTTTTCCTTAATTTTCTTTGCTTCCAGACGAGTCTTCAAAGATATTTTAAAGTGTATGTCATGGGGAGTTTTGTCTATGTTTTTTTTTTCCTTACATATTTTATGGTTTCGGAGCTTATATTCAAGTCTTTTATCCATTTTGAGTTGGCTTTTGTATATGATGGAAGGTGGTAGTCTAGTTTCAGTCTTTGCATGTGTTAGTGCAATTTTCCCAGCACAATTTATTGAAAAGATTACCCTTTTTCTAGTGTGTATTCTTTGCTCTTTTGTTTTAGGTTAGTTGATCAGATACATCTGACTTTATTTCTGGGTTTTCAATTTGATTTTCATTGTTTTTTTTTGACTTTTTTTTTGTTCTAGTATCATGCTGTCTTATTATTACAGCTTGCTTCTAGTCTGAAGTCCGAGTATAATATCTTTCTTTTCTTTTAGTCAGAGAGTTTTTTTTTTTCTTTTTTTGAGAGTAGGTCTCACTATTTTTGCCCGTGGAACCTCAGGCTCTCATTGCCGAGGGTACCACAGACTCAAGCAGTCCCCAGCTTCCCAGGTAGCTGGTATTACAGGCACGCGCCACCACACCCAGCTGTATTTTTTTGGAACTAGGTCTTGGTACGGGCCCCAGGCGGGACTCGAACCACCATCCCTGGCCCTGGCCGCTTCATAGACTGAAGCTTACAGGAATGAGCCACTGTGCCTGGCCTAGTCAGGAGAACTTTGACTATTCAATTTTTTTTGTGATGCCATATGCATTTCAGTAATATTTGTTTTTATTTCTTTGAAGAATGCCATTGAGATTTTTATTGGGATTGCATTGAATATGTAAATTGTTTTTGGTAGAATGACAATTTCTTCTGATTAATTCTTCTGGTCCATGAGCAGGGAAGGTCTTTCCATTTGTTTATGTTGTCTTCTGTTTCTTTTAAGAGTGTTTTGTAATTTTCTTTGTATAGGCCTTTCACCTTCTTTGTTGGATTTATTCCCCAATTTTAATTTTTTTTGGTGCAACTGTAAATGGTGTGATTTTCTTAATTTCTTCCTCTTCAGATTGATTGTATGCATATAGGAAGGACTCTGATTTTTGTGTGTTGATTTTAATTCCTACTTGTTTTATTTTTCTTAACATCAGTATAGTCTCCATAATTCTTCTGCTACCATGTCACCTATGAACTATCACCAGATTCCCTCGTGTTCATTCCTCCTCTGTTTTGTCGCCTCTCCCTCCTCTTCCTTTGCAATATAGTTCAGTTCTGTGGTCTGCCTACTACTTTTCATTTTCTTTTGGCCTTTTGTTTGTTTTCTCTGTATTCCATGTATGAAACCATTGGTATTTCTGTATTATCATATCATCTGCAAATAATGAGTGTTTCACTTCTTTGCATATTTGGATTCCTTGTATGTATCTTTCCCATGCCTGATTGCTCTAGCGCCAGTATTATATTGAAAAGCAGTGATAAAAAGTGTACCTCCTTGTCTTTTAGATCTTAAAGAAAAGTCTTTAAGTTTTTCACCACAGACTATGGGTTCATTATATATGGTTTTTATAGTGTAAAGTTATATTTTATTCTCCCAAGTATTTTGAGAGCCTTTATCAGAAATAAATGCTGAATTTTATCAAATGTTTCTCAGCATCTATTCATTTGATATCATTTTTATTTTTCTTTTTATTGTTGTGATGGATTTTGTTAATTGTTTTTCCAGTGTCAAATCATACTTGTGCCTCTGGAATAAATCCCAGGGTTTATTATCCTTTTGATGCCTTGTTGGATTCAGTTTGCTAAGATTTTGTTTTTGCATCTGTGTTCACTAGGGAGTTTGGCCTATGGTTTTCTTTTCCTCTGTTGTCTTTGTTTGGTTTTGATATTAATGTATTGCTGTAATAATGTGTTCTTGGCTTTATAAAGTGTATTTGGTAGTAGTCCTTTCTCAGTTTTTTGAAAGAGTTTTTGTAAGATAGGTACCACCAGTTCTCTTTGAACATTTGGTGTACCTCACTTATATATACATCTGGACATAGGGCTTTTATTTTTAGGGGAAGTTATGATTACGGTTTCAATTTTGTTGCTTGTAATTGTTTTATTTAAGTTTTTTATTTTTTATTCAGTTTAAAAGTTCTAAAAATTTGTCTTGTCTAGAATACTGAACTTGGTTGCATATAAATGTTCACAATAGTCTCTGATTATTCTTTAGATTTCTGTTGTGTCTGTTGCATTTTCTCCTTTTTGTTATGACCCTATTGAGTTTTCTTTCTTTGTTTCTGAGCCTGGTTACTGATTTATTTTGGCAAAGAACCAGTTTTCGGTTTCATTGATCTTTTGAAATATCTTTTAAAATTCTATTTTATTTATTTATGTTGGGGTTTTTCTCTCTTCTACTGGATTTTTTTCTATTTTCAACTATTATAAGTGGGAGGTTAGATTTTTTTGAGGGGAGAGATTCTTATTTTTTGATTTGATCATGTATACTGAATACTTTCATCTTTTTTTTTTTTTTTCAGAAATCCAGTCAGTTTTATTGAGTCAAGAATTGTAGAGCAATCAAGATATTACAATAGCTTATGCATACAGGATATTTACAGAAAAAAAAGAATGTAAGTCAAGGTTATTAACAAAAGAAGAGACTTTCCAGATACAGCCATCTCTCAGGTAAGGGGCAAGGGCATATAGGTGGCTTATTCCTGGTGGTGCTAATTAGGAAATTCCAGGTTGATTGGTTTGGGATTGGAAAATATTTTCAAGCTACATTGAAATATACTGCATATATTATAAAATGAATGTTTTAAGTGTACAGTTCATTCTAGCTCTACTGATGAATTTTTAAAAATATATATATGTACATATATCTGTATATATATATGTGTATATATTACATCATTGTGTACCCTGGAATTTTCCCATTTACTTAATACCCATTAACCATCTTAATCTTATGAGCCCTCCACCTCCCCTGTTGTTTTCCTCCTCCCCCTCACTCACTCTGGTTTGGTTGTTTCTAATTTTTGTTATTTGTTTGCTTGTTTTATCCTATATCCTTCATATAAGTGAGACTTTCACATATTTCTCTTTTTCTTTCTGGCTTATTTCTGCTCATATGAGTTCTTCTAGCTCCATCCATGTTGTTGCAAATAACATATGTTTGTTCGTCTTAATTGATATATAATATTCCATCATGTACAAGTACCACAATTTTTTCAGCCGTTCATTGGTTTTGGGGCATTTGGATTGTTTCCATACCTTGGCAGTTGTAAACAGAGCTGCAATAAACATTCACGTACAGGTGTCTTCTTTAACTAGTGCTTTCATGTCCTTTGGTAGATCCCCAGTAATGGGATTGCTGAGTTGAATGGTAATTCCACTTTCAGTTGTTTCAGGGCCCTTCACACAGTCTTCCATAGTGGCTGAACCATTTTGCATTACCACCAACAGTGTAAGAGAGTTCCTTTTTCTCCACATCCATGCCAACACTTGTTGTTGCCAGTTTTATTTCTTTTCTTTTAAATATGGGCCATTCTTATTGGTGTAAGATGGTATCTCAATGTGGTTTTAATTTGCATTTCCCTGATTATTAGTGCTGTGGAGCATTCTTTCATATGCCTATTAGCCATCTGTATCTCTTCTTTTTAGTTCTCCCCATTTTTTGACTGGGCTTTTTTCTTTGTTTTTGTTGAACTGTAGGAGCTCTTTGTAGATTTTTGTTTTCAGACCCTTGTCACTTGTCTGGAGGGCAAAAATTTTCTCCCAGTTGGCAGGTTTCATTTTTTTTTGTTTATTGTCTCTTTTGCTGTACAGAAACTTTTTAGTTTGATGTAGTCCCAGGTGTTTATGTTTTCCTTCATATTTTTGCCATCTGTAGTTGTTTCCAGAAATGGATTTCTGAGGTGAAATTCATGAAGGGTTTTGCCCAGGATTTCCTCTATGTAGTTTATGGTTGCAGATCTCATGTCCAAGTCTTTTATTCATTTTGAGTTGATTTTTGTAAATGTTGTGAGGATGTTGTCCTGGTCCATTTTTTTGCATGTCTTGATC
Organism: Uropsilus gracilis; assembly: GCA_004024945.1. Taxonomy (NCBI): domain Eukaryota; kingdom Metazoa; phylum Chordata; class Mammalia; order Eulipotyphla; family Talpidae; genus Uropsilus; species Uropsilus gracilis. Next base: position 3,362 of record PVHY01001956.1, on the reverse strand, counting down.
CAGTTTTCCCAGCACCATTAATTAAAGAGGTTGTCCTTCTTCAGGTGTATGTTTTTTTTTGCCCCTTTGCCAAATATTAGTTGACCATATATGTGTGGTTTTATTTCTGGGTACTTGATTCTGATCCATTGATCTGTTTGTCTGTTTTTGTACCAGTACCATGCTGTTTTAATTACTATGGCTTTGGAGTATAGTTTGAAGTCTGGAATAGTTTGTCAAGAGGGTTTTGGCTATTCGGAGCTTTTGTTTTTCCATATGAATTTCAGTAATTTTGTTCTATCCTTTAAAATCTGTCATTGGGATCTTTATTGGAATTGCACTGAATCTGTAGGTAGCCTGGCCATCTTGATATAGTTGATTCTTTCAATCCATGAACAGGAAATGTCTTTCCATTTTTTAGCATCTTCTTCTATTTCTTTTAAGAATATTTTATAGTTTTCTTTGTATAGGTCTTTTACTTCTTTTGTTAGGTTTATTCCCAAGTATTTAATTTTCTTTGATGTGATGGTAAATGGGATGGTTTTTTAAATTTCTTCTTCTTCTGGTTGATTCTTTGGATATATGAATGCTATTGATTTTTGTGTTTATTTTGTATCCAGCTACCTTAATGAATTTATTTATTTTTTATTTTTATTTTTTGAGACTAGGTCTTGGTATTTTTGCCTGTGGAACCACAGGCTCTGTTGCCTGTTGTACCACAGACTCAAGCAATCCCCAGCCTCAGCTTCCCAGGTAGCTGGGATGACAGGCATGTGACATCATGCCCAGTTATTTTTGGGACTAGGTCTCACTATGTTGTCCTGAGCGGGACTCCAGCTGTGATCCCTAGTCCCAGCCACTTCATAGGCTGAAGCTTACAGGCACAAGCCACCATGTCCAGCTTGAATTGATTTATTATTATTATTATTTTTGGGACTAGGTCTTGCTATGGGCCCCAGGTGGGACTCAAACCACTATCTCTAGCCCCTGCCGCTTCATAGGCTGAAGCTTACAGGCACAAGCCACTGTGCCCAGCTTGAATTGATTTATTATTTCAATTAGCTTTTCTGTCTTTTTTTTTTTTTTGGTTCTCTACATAGAGTATCATGTCATCCACATATAATGATAGCTTTATTTCTTCTTTCCATATTTGAATTCCTTTTACATCTTTCTCTTGTATTATTGCTATAGCTAGGACTTCCAGAACTATGACTTGGTTTATTTTATTTAAGATAGTCAGAAATAAAATTTTCAAATGACAATAATATACCTAATTTATTGGACTGAACACAACGAAGTTTGTAACCATATTTGCTGGCTGCATCTCTGAAAAGTAATTTTCTGTGAGTCAAATTAATTTTAATTCTACTTTTATTAATAAAATTTTGCTTCATGTCTCATTGAGTCTAAAATTGCTATAATAGAATGTAATTTCCATTCCAGAAGTGGATACATCAAAAGCATCATCATTATAAAAGCAATTATATAAATTGAGAGATATTTTGAGGGAAAGTAACCAATTTCCAGATCAGTTTATTAAGACAGTTCATTTTATGTTAATAAGCTATGTTGATAGTTTAAAATAAATATATTATTTTGCTTTTTATTTACATGTTTATGTGTGTACTATTTAAATTTCATATTTAATATATATGCTGTTGTTGGGTAACCATCACATCCTTGTTGCAATTGTTGGGGAAGCATTAGGCTCACCAATCTGCAAAAGTTCTTTATTGATTCTAGTAGCTACACACAGGTATATGAGGCAGGACAGCGACAGGGCTGGTGGGAGGTAGAGGGAGTACTGGGAGGCCAACCAGCCTCCCAGGAATCTTTATTCTCTTTCTTTGAGCTCTCTGCGTTTTCTGGTTCTCTTTCCATCATGCTCTCTCATGTTCATGCTCACTCTGGTGCTTGTGAGTTTGCTCTCTGTGCCCCTTTAGCCCTTCTCCCAGGCCAGAAATGCACACTTATACATGTGCACACCCATTGGGCTGCACAATCATAGGAAGACAAAAATATCCCAGGTGCTGGTTATACAGGCTAATGAAGGAAAAGCCTGATTAATTCACCCTACAATTTTTTTTCTTATATTTTTATACCTAATTTTCCTACAGATATGTGTACTTCTAGGGAAAACCAATAAATACTCATGTAGTTTATTTTGCTCCTATCTCTTTCCCTTTCTATGCAGATAGTCGGAAACTGTCATGTTTTTCTTACATACTTGCTTGGCCTTAAGATAATATACTAGGCTACTGTGTATTAGTGGTTTCTCATTAACAGTTCACCTTCTCTGCCTAGTACCTAGTTCTCTACCCTGGGACCATGATCATATATTCTTTGTATCACATGGGTTTCCTGTCTATGAAATCATGATCATATGCTACTGAATGTGGGATGCAGAAGAGGAGAGGTCGGGGTACTATGAGGCTTATATGATCCAGCAGTAATTTCGTTCTTTTTTAGAAAGAGGTTCCAGTGGGGGCAACCTTTTCTGTTTCCCAGCTTTCATTCAGGCTGTATTGCTATTTGATCCCTTTATCCCATCAAGCTTAAGCATACCACCTGGCCACTGCGACTAAATCCTGATAACTCACTGTAAGGCAAGTGGGTTAAATCAGGCTGTTTTTCATATTCCACACAAAGGAGAGCCCATAACTTTGAGATGTTAGCAAACAACAGAAGGGTCTTACATTTGCTACAGTGTATGTGTTGTGTGGCTTGGACACATGAACAGTGTAAAGGGGCTATGAAGAGAGTTGTTGTTGGCCTCTCAGTGAGTAAGAGTCTTACTTTTTGCCTGCTAGGCTGCATACCTTGGTGTATGGTATCTCTTGTCTCAAAATAAAGGCACTGTATATAAAATAAAGGCTCCAAGAATATTCTTCCTTTTGCTCAAATTCAAAATGAACTTGCCTGGCCTGGCATGTTGCAAGACACTCAACATCCCTTACTGGTTCATTTAATCCTGCCCATTCTCTTTAAGTGGATACTTTCTTAAATGACTTTTATGTGTCTTGTTTACACCTTGAATAACTACTCAACTGTTGCAAGGTAATAAAATATAGGACACAATGATATTAATCATGACAGCAATGGGTATATATTATTGCTCAAATACTTTATTTGGTATGTTGATTAGATGTGGGTGGTTTCCACTGAAATAACTGAAGTGTAGTTGAAGTTTATTCTAGGAGCTCAGAGTAGTTTGAAAAATATCATTTCTAATGTTTTCAACCAAAAAGGGATTTGATGTCTTCCCAGAGTTTCTTTGCTCCTTCCACAAATTTAGATATGGTAGTTGCTGCTGTGGTGGGGGCCGCTGTGGTAGCAGCCTCTGTGGTAGGGGCTGCTGTGGTGGGGGCTGCTGTGGTGGGGGC
>PVHY01001955.1:0-139754 GCA_004024945.1 Uropsilus gracilis | reverse complement strand
ACCCTGGGCAACAAGAGCCTGCAGTTCCACGGGCAAAAATAGTGAGACTTAGCCATAGATAGATGATAGATAGATAGATAGATAGATAGATAGATAGATAGATAGATAGATAGATAGATAGATAGATAGATAGATAGATAGATAGATAGATAGATAGATAGATAGATAGATAGATAGATAGATAGATAGATAGATAGATTTAACAGTGCCTTTAACTGGAACTGATATACTAGAGAAAATGTGGGACAAGGCAATATACAATATTAAACATATTGATATGCAAGCAAATATATACAATAAACATGTAATTTCCAGTAAATGAAGTACAGAAGGAGTGACAGAATCAGAAAATGGATGGGGAAGGTTCTTCCAGTGACACATGAGCAGAGGACTGAACAACCAATGAGGCTGTGTCTTGTGAACCAGTAAGCTTCTGGGTAAGGAACAATGTATGGGAATGAGTGACAAGGGTTATGGCTGAAAAGAAGGCTTATTTAGCATGTAACACAGAACAAAGGAAAGTAGAAGCAAATCTATCCTGAGAAATAAGTCAGGGCCAGAAGATGGTCCTTAGAACTGAGATAAGGAGATGAGAAAAAATATCAGTTCTTTTCTGTCTGATGAAAAGTCATCTTTCTCCTTGAGGATTTTTTTTTTTTTATCAAGCTTTCTGTTTTGCCTACTAGCTAGAGTATTAAATGAGAATGATTTATCAAAATAACTTCAAAGTGAATATTTATTCCATATTTTCTCATACATTTAAACACATGTTTATGAACTCAATATATTCTAATAGAAAGTTAACTAGAAAATATTCAAAACAATTAAAATAAGGGAGAAATCATTGGAGAAAACATTTTTTTAATATTCTTGTATCTTCTCCTATTGAGTTGTTTTATTTTCCTGGGAATTTGAAGACATTTTGATGATCTCATATTTTTTATTGTAGTTCATGATTATTTTCAAATCTTTCTTTTTTTTTAACTGGTGAACTGAGTAACATTGCTGAAATTCACATCCACCTGGAATCTATGAATCTAGGATCACTACATGTAATCAAGATGAGGTCATCATGGATTAGGATGCATCTTGAATTTAATATGACTGGTACATTTTTAGAAGAGAAAAATTTAAACATGTTCAAAAGATGATTATTTGAAAATAGAAAGAAAACTTAGGACCATGTAACCACAAAGTAAGGACTGAGGAGTGCCAGCAGCCATCAGAGAGTAGGGAAAAATTCTTCTGTCAAGTTGTGAGGGGACATTACTCTGCTGATAATCAATCCCCACCCCCTGTATTTTAATGTAGTTTTATTTTTCTTTTTGAAGTAATACTAGTTTATATCATTATATATGATTCAGTAGAATAAGTGCAAACATCCTCAAGTGTATATCACCATCTTGATTTTAGTCTTGTAGCCTTAAGAACTATGAGGAATAAAGTTTCTGTTTTGTGGTGGTTGGTACCATAATCCCATGAAACATATATCCTCTTCATACAGATGGTTATTTGAAAATGCCTGTTTTGTTTTTCCTAGCAAAATTCATTTTATCCCCTATGCTCAGCTGATCCTGGAATTAAAAAGTGGCAGAATTTTTGATGAGACTTTTTTTTAACATTGTCTTAAACTAGAATAATTATTTCCAGCATTGTTGAAACAATTACCTATACAACTTATTTGATATCTACATGCTTTAATACATCGGGTGTACCACTCACAATCCCATACCTTTTAATTATCCCTATAATTTCATTATGCTAGTGTGATAGAATTATTGCATTGCATTTTACTGCAGACAGCATATGAAATCTTAGAATGTAATCTTTTAAGTAATCTTTTAAATCTTTTAAGTAACAGCATGATTTTAAAAATTTAAGATTTTTTATCTTCTCCCTATTCTTCTTTTCCTTCTAGACCTGAGGCTATCAGGTGCAGAATTCCAGGTTAATTTATTCTTTCTAATAAAGAACAAGTGGTCATAACCAAGATATACAAAATATACACCAAAAGTTTCATTAACTTAATCAAGGCTCATTTTCTTGTGATTGTAAGTGCTTGAATCATCAAACAAAGTATTGCTAGTTTGTAATAGTTTACAGCTTTTGATAAATCATATTTGTGTTAACATTAGCACTTCAGAATTATTTCTCCTCATTGGTTCTCACTCTAAATTTTCTCTTTTCAAGATGATATGGTTGAAGAGAACAGCATAAATTTAAATCAACCTGATAGTCACCTAGTCAGTGAACCATCAGCCAAGACAACCAGTCAATCATTTAGTCAGTCAACCAACCTCCTAGAGAGTCACTCAGTAAACCAGTTTTCCACTGAATTAGTCAAGCAGTCAACTAACCAATATGGCAGTTGGTCAGTCAGTCACAGATTCAGCATCACTTCAGTCTACCTCTCCTGTGGAGGTTCTCTTAAGTCATAGACTGGAGCAGAACTAGCATACAGTTCTGCAGGCAACCATCTTTTTACCAGCCCTCGGTGGTATAAATGTTGCATGACTTAGAGTGGGGCTCAGATTGATGCTTGAGCATTGTGTTGACAGCTGCTTTTGCTGACTGTGGGTCTTGTTAGTGCCTCTATGCATGTCAGCTCATGACCTTTTGTTACTCAGCCTACAGGCTCTATGAGTACCTCTTTGGTCCTCTGCCAGCTGAAACTCCAATAGTAAATGCTTTCCTTGATCCTTTGAGAATGTAAATTTTTTTTAAGTGTCTTGCCTATTTTCCAAACCAGTAATGATTTTTTCAACATCTGGGAATCATCCCTTTTGGAATGTAAATATCAAAGAAGATAGTGCACCATTTTTCTGTGGTGAGGCAGAATCATAACTTCGTTGGGAGCCTTGTTCCAAGTTGTAAAACACAGCTTCTGTCACGAAGGTTCAAAATCTGTTCTTTTCCTTTGAGTAAAGCCAGTTCACAAACACATTTAAAAACAAACAAGCACAGATGATCTATGATTTCCTACCTTTACTCTTAAAACTCTCCAGGTCTTATTTCAGCTGAGTTGAGCTTACTTGAGTTGAATTCTGGCCTCATTTCCATATGGCAACAACCTTAAATATAATCTCCCTTGCCTATTTAACTTTGTATGATACATTTTTTATTTCAGACAAACTCATTCCATTGTATGTTTATTGCAATGCCACTTCTTCCTTCTCTGCAACAAAATAACCCTGAAATCACAGTGACCCAGACAGTGAGGAATTCTGTTTTCACTTAAAAGATTTAGAAGTGGAGTGGTATTCATGTGGATCCAACAGTTCAATGATGCAGTCAAAGTGCACAGGTGTTTTTGAGTCTCAACGAGCTTTCCACAATGTTGGAGAAGTGCTGCGGTTCTCTAATCTCTTGTTTGTAGGACGACTGCCAATAAAAAAGAGACTGAAAGTTTTCCTTTTTCAAGAGAAGAGAAAAAAAATACAGAAAGCAAGAGAAAAGGAGGGGTTAGGAAAGAGGAAGGAGAGGGGGAGGGGAAAGAGAGGAGGCGGGGACAGAAGAGAGATTTCCACATATATGACTTGAATCGGGGACAATCTTCACCAAAACTTCCAACAGCGTTCTGATTATACTTGTTGCTTATGTCATCACCGAATTTAGTCACATTTAATCACATTTATGAACCAAACAATGTAGCCACATTAACATTTATAGCAGTTGATATGTGGAAAGCATATGCAGTATCCAGCATCCATTACAAAATGATCTCTCTCAAATTCTTGAATTAGAAGCCTTTATTTTATTCCACTTTAAAATTCAAATGAGTTGAAATATAAAAATATGCATACATATGTGATTACATATACATAAAACCACAAGCTAGGCACAGTTTTATATAGCAAATTTTGACTCTAATATATATATATATATATATATATATATATTATTCTGAAATATAAGTATCTGGAAAAATAACAGTATAAACTAACACTTTGATACTTGTCTTTGAGCTATATTACTTTACTTTATCTTCTTAGGGGAATTATTGATTTTGTGTTATATTCGCTATGCTTTTAACATAATTGAATAACTGTATAATAAGTTTTCTTCATATAATGTGAGTGCTTTCTGTCATTCTTCTTAAGCATGAAATTAATACAAATGATTGTCATAATCATAACCTTTAATGTCACTGCTACATAGGCAGGAAGAATAGGTTAGATCTTTAATATTGAATTCAGCTTGGTAAGCCTAAATACAGAAAAGAAACTGAGGATACATAAGAACAATACAATAATATCCCTTGCAATCTCATTGTATTTAAAATATCTATACTCAATTAGGATATTAAAGTTAATATAATACTTAGTTTGTAAGCAAGCATTTGTTGCATTTTAGCAACTAATGACATGTAAAAGCCTGATTGTTGTTTTGTTTTTTCACTGTCATTGAAAAATGGTAAATCTGTGGCCACACCTGAGAGGTAATTTACTTTCACTGTTAGTAGCTTTGACTTCCTTCTTTCTAATTAAGGTAACGCTGCTTTATAACATTAAGCTTCAGGTGTCCTGTTTTGTATCTCAACATCTGCATATACTACATTGTGATCACCACCAGGAGCCCTAGAACACCAAATTAGGAGGATTTCAAAGAGGCAGTGATTCATATGAACATATAGGAGATATCATATACAGTTAAATGGTGTAATATCAATCTTTCTTTTGAACTGGAAAAAATCTTTCTTAAATTTTAAAATATACCATTACCAAGTGTAGACTTATTTTTCTTCACATGTATGCTTATATCATTTTCAACCAGCCATTTCTTCAATTCTTTAGATGATGATGCTGGGAAAAAAGAATACAAAACTGATACTAGGAAAAATATAGGATTGACCAGCCTGTTAAGAGGGAAAAAAACCAAATACCCATTTTTCAGGATTCATAGACACCATACAAATAAAATCAAGTTAAGGTCTTTTGTACACAAAAAATAAATTAAAATAAAAATTGATGAGCAAATCAAAGGTAGTATGGAGTCAAAAGACGATTAGTGGAGAAGAGGATCTCAGAATATGGACACCTTTTACACTCTGAAATCACCTCCCCCCCATGGGTCAAAGGTCAAACATATAGACTCTAGAAGCAGAGTCAAGAGGAGGATGGATGAAAGGCATCTCCATATAGGGAAAGAAGGTAACCCTCAAAGGGCTAAAAGAAGAGAGAAATTAAATTTAAAGTGCAGTCCTAGTTGAATGGAACAGAAGGTCAAAAGGGCTGCAACCTTATTCCCCCAAGATGGCCAACAATCCTCCAGGCACAGCGCTAAAGCAGAAACCAGGAATTTCAGCTGCTATGGTCTCTCTTCCTTTACCATGTGCAGTATGTCTAACAACTGACTAACTTATAATCATTTTTCATCCTACAGTTTATGCAACATTTATTCATTTCCGTAAAATAAAATGTTTTAGTTCATTCTTAGGAATTTTAATGATTTAACATACTTTGTTTAATCAATAGCTGCTTACATTGATTCATTTTTCATTGTAAGAATGCTACAGTATATGTATAATTACACTTCATATATACTTTTAAAAACATCTTGTTGAGCAAAGTAGGGTCTGGCAATCTGTTAACTGTCATGTGGGATTTTAGATTGGTTTTGAAGTTTCTGCAATTACCACCTCAAACCTGATACCAAAAAAAAAAAAAAAAAAAAAATCCTTATCAGATTTTACTTTCACTTCTATAAGTCTAGAGAAATATCTGTTTTAATGAGGTTTCAAAAACCTGCTAATATCCTTGACCTGCTAGTTCCTTTATCAGTAAGGTTGAATCTCTAGAAGCCATCTGGATACTGAGTCACTTTTCTTAGGAGGTCCCTTGTAGAGGGCACTGATTCCATTTAAGTTAATCACTGTTCCTTAATAGCATGCTTATCCGAAATGAACAAATGAGTATAAATTTCAAATATTATACCCCATGTAGAAAAAGGAAAAAAAAAAAATAAGAAGTATCTTGCAAGTTACGAAGAAACCTGCATGGATTTAAGCTGCCCATGAATTTAGGAAATGCACTTCTAGAAACATGGTTTAATGATTATTTCAGATGATTTCTGTTAGAAAGCTTAAGGAGAACTTACAACATTGTTCAAGAATGATTTTCAAAAAAGCCATAATTATGACTAATTTATATCTAAATTGAACAATTCAAATACCATTTTAACAGCTTTAAAATGTTTGTGTCCTCATTAACCTCTTCCAGGAATATTTTCCTTCTTTGGATATTCCCTTTCAACAAGGAATTCCATGACTCCCCAAAGTAAGTGTGGAACAGGGTTATCTCTTTGAAGCCTTTATCTTGCAATAGTGACTCTCAACACTGGCCTTATCCTAAGGAAGTGCTCTTATCTATGTTTCTACAGGGAAATGTACTCTGCTCTATTGCTTGTACTGTAATGTCAATTCTTTTCTATACAACTCATGGAACTGAATGGATTTCCATTCTAATTGTTTAAAAAACAGTGCACATTGCAAATGTGAGAGTTAATATTATTTTAACTTTTTATTTTATTTTTATTTTGGAAGGTAATTTATTCTGTTTTACACAAAATACATATACTTCCTAATACTAAGAATTATATTTTTTAAAAAGCATAATAGCACTTGCATTGTTATGTTAAAGTGTATATGACTCCTACAATCTGACTTACATTAAACTTGTCACCACTTATGCAGTGAATAATTGTCTTAGCCATACACTGTGATAGCAAGTTTTCTTTTTCTTTTTTCTTTTTTTTTTTTTTTTTTGGTATTTCAAATGAGTCCCTTTGCAGATACCATTAAGTCAGTTTATAGGAAAGCAACATTTCTACAGTCGTAGGGAAGTTATAAAATGGCTCAATTCTCCTTAAGTTTACAGTTAGTACATTGAACATTCTGTATGATAAGGAGAAAAATCTCACAGGACTTTATGGATAAAAATAACAAGACATGTGAAAATTCTCTGCCAAATAGTCCATGTCCTGTATCATTTTTCAATGAATTATCCTTTGAGGTTTCATTCTAGGTTGCATTCTCCCCATTAGTTTCATTCTTCATCCTCAAAGGAAAAAAAAAATGAGGATACAGAGTGTTCTTTGAAAATTCATATACCCTTAGCATCTCTTGAACATAGAAACAGGGGGAAAAATAATAAGTCAAGGATTTCATTTGAATAAGAATGATTTATCTTCAGAGCACTGAAGGACATGAATACATTATGGACATCTTTTTGCACTTGACTTTTATTTCTTTCTTAGCAAGTAGATAGTTTCAGAAAATGCTTAAAAACAACTCTAAAATGGTATGATGAGGCATTTATTTCTCTCAGTGACATAGACTTTCATATGAATTATATTGGGCTACACATAGAATTTCAGAGTCTTATATAGATTATTATATGCATAGTATCATTCTACATTTCCAAAGTTTACTTCATAGTCAAATAGGCTGTCATAAGTTAGTATACTTTAATATTTATGATTGATCGTTTTTCATGTTAATTTGCTAGTAAGTAATTGTGAAGTAAACAGGGGCAAAGGTTCAGGAATTAATCTTTTGAAGATGAGATTTGCCAGTTATTAAAACAACATAAAACTAAGTAGAGGAATTAAATATGAAGTTTTATTTTATATACTGGTTTTATTCCCCTAAACATTTACACTGCTTACCTTATTTACACATAAGAATTGCTTTGTTTATGCTATGTACATTTTCTCTATTTTAAGTAACCAAGTAGCTTTTATATTCATCTTACAACCACATTTTTATTTCAGATTCCTTATTATCATTCAATGTCACACTTTACACCTGCCTTTTCTTTCAATAAATTTGTTGGTTTAAGTTATTTAAGTATTCTAAGAGGCTAAGACTTGGGTGGATTACTATCTTCCTGTCCATGGAGAGAAAGTCAGTTTACATTCTTAAGAATAAAATAATATAAAGCTAACAGTGAGCACATAGCAGATGCAAGGTTCTTATTGTTACCATGATGTTACCAGGGTTTTGCCTGATGAAACTGCAGAAGGCATTTTGATGACAGAGGGGAATGAGCAGAAAAAGTTCATTTTCTTTTTAGAAGAACAAATATGAGGAGAGGATTTTAACAGAGAAAAGAAGGGAAAGGAAATATAGTGGGGATCAAGCAAGGAAGTGCAGAATGTTGTTAAACCTCAGGGATAGTATACCTTTCTTTACTAATTATGACAAAGACCCAAGACCCATCAGTCTTCCTGTGATTGACTGTTGCCACTGTGCTGAGGCTTAGTGTCACTTTTCCACTTTTGGAAAATGTCTTGTCTCTGAAAACAAACAAACAAACAAACAAACAAAATCACTAGCTCCTAACTTTCCAAACCAAAGGTGCTGGGTTAGCTGTTTGAATTTGGCTCTGACTGTCTAGTTAATATCTTGGAATTTGCTTTCTTTGTCCCATAACCAAAGGTGCCCCATAACCAAGGCTTCTTCTGTGCTAACAGGTCTCACTATTTCTTCTAATCTGAATCCAGGTTGGATGATCTGGGAGTGGCAGCTTTCCCATCATTTTTATTTTCTTATGATTTAGCAAAGTCTTGCTACATTGAAATCACATCACTTATGATGATATGGGTTTTGCGAAACCCATTTAATATATTCTGAATTTTAAAGTTAAAGGATTATAAATTATATATTATAATTAATAAAATAACATAAAAAATATAACTCAGATTCAGGACAGAATGATAATCAGTTAAACGATGCTGACGTCTGGACAATTTTCCTGAATATAATTGTGACCTAAGCAACTTAAGCTTTTTGATGGTGTTTATCCTATATTCAGACATATTTGCCTTGTACCAGAAGAAGAAAGGGACCATGTATATTTCTACTTACCATGATTAGTTGCTTGCACTGTCACTTTCTCATACGGCTTTCTTTTTAATTTCCACTCCACCATCTCTTTCCAATTAAAATACAGCATTCATCCTTTTAAATTTATAACTATCTTACTTTTTTCCTCATATAAGACTGAGAGAATGTGATTATTTGAAGTAAAACACCCCCCTTTTTAAAAATAATTTTCCTATATTTTTATTTTGCCTTTTTTTCCCTCAGGTTATTTAGTGAATAGTCAATATGTTAATGCTTTTGTTTCTTTTTTTAAATAAATGAACTACCATTGTTTCATCAAAATTTTGATAATATACAATTTTTCTTTGGAGACTCTCTCTATACCGAATTACAGCTCTACGCCATGGTCCAATGAAGTTTAGTAGATAACTGTGTTGAAGGTTTCTATCTTTACTCTACTTGAAACAATCTCAAATTGAGGTTGGAAATCAAAGTTTTGAAATGAAAGTATCTAGGCCCAGCCCTAAATTGCCTTCACTTGAAGAGTGAATAAACATTAGGAAAAATCATAACATGAATGAAAGTATGACTATTCATACTGAGATCATATGACTACTGACCTAAGTGCAATACCAATATCTTTGTGCTGGGAGATTTGATATTCACCTGTGATGAGACTAATGAGTAAAGATTACAGTATTGAAAAAGCATATTCAATGACATTGGGTAAATATTTTAAGGTAGACTTTCTCGATTGGGATAAATAGAAACGGCCACTGTGATGGGGTTTGATAGTGTGGTAGTGATTGAGTTTGACTTCTAATTTAGAATGATTAAGGGGGGTTGTTTTAACTGAAAAAGGGGTCAGTGTTGATAAATTATAAAAGGAAGCTACAGGGATACATGGAAGGGAGTTCTGGTTAAATCAGTCTAACAGTATTCTTGTTGAATACCAGTCATTGTAATCACATAATCCTATGGGGGCAATTAGAGAGAGGACCCTCCTCAAATGTAAAGAGTGATCAGATATGGAGGGGAGAATTTGTGCTTAAACTGACCTCTCAGAGTTCTTAGTAAAACTACATTTTATATGGAGGTAGATGCATTAATATGTGATTAAGAATTCTAAGACATGAACTTTAACACTTTTAGTCCATTTACTTCCAGCCATAACTGTTGTCTCATTAAGAGTTCATTAGTATGACTCAACCAATATGAAAATTTAAAAAGGCTGAAATTTAAATGGTTCAGTAAGAATTAACTCTTGAAGCATTAGCATTTCCTCAAAGGAGTTCCACCTAAAGACAGAGGGAAAGAAGAATCTTCCCACAGGCTAAAATTATCTAAGTATGTTTGGTTTCCTCCAATCCTCAGTGGAGATGTAGACAGAGAATTAGGTTGATACTGATTCATGGCAAGTATGGGAGGATGGAACCAGTTTGATAAGTCATCAGAAAGACTGAGATTATGTGATTGTTGAGGTTGGAAGATTGGAAGGAAATTGAGACAGATAAATAATGGTGTGGATTATAAGGAGATTTGTGTCTCATGTGACTGCTCATTACAGGCATTCGTGACAAAGGATGATCTAAATAATGCATTAATGACCCCAACTCCTTTTGGTATGTACACTGTAATGTCTTTATTGGAACAAAATAACAGAACAAAGCACTTAATATTCACATTAACATCCAATTGCTGATATGGGAAATACACACATACACACACACACGCACACATACACACACGTTTTCTCTGCACATCAACCAGCTAAGGCCTCCAGAAATGGTGGCAGAATAGAAGTCAACTAACTTTAGTGTCTTGAATCAAAGTTCTGTCAATATTACTATTCTCTGCCACAGCTATTACTGATGAACCTTAGCTGTCCCCACATTACAGATTGCATCATGCTGGTCTGAAATCAGGTGGGAAACAGACAAAACAGGGTGCTTACCCAAACTTAATGAGGGAAACAACTGGCTCTTTACAGCCAGACACTCACCAGTTTCTTCCCAAGTTGTGCATGCAGTAGCAAGACCACATAAACCTTAAGAGGGAGGCAGAAACACATTTACTTAATAAAAGACAAATGAAACAAGAGTCACTGAGGATAACAAGGCAACCCATTTGGTAATCTTACCACACAGTCCAGTATCTAGTTCAAAGAACGCATGACTGCAGCAGCCATATGCATCCACAAAAGGGTGGCTGCACCTTAAGCGGGATGAAGTAGTTAAGTTGGTGCCACCAGTCCTTCTTCAAAGGCATAGCTGCACTCATGCCAAGCCAGAGGAAGCCAAGATGACATCATCACAAGATGGAGTCATCGATCCTTCTCCAAAAGACACAGTTCCAGCATTCCTACAGCTCCAACTCCACAGTGGCCCAGCATCAGCAAAACTCATTCGATATAGTAACACAGCAAGCACTTCAGACATCTCACGTTGAAAACAGTAACACAACAAACTCTCCTCAGTTCTCCAGAAGACCTCCAAGCTTCGCAGTTTCAAAATTAAACCAAGTTTTCCAGTACCACGTTTCCAAGACAGCTCACACAGCTCACAAGTTTCTCCAACATGCTTCCCCGGGTTCCTCACCAGCCCTGGCTAGGAATGGAAACCCACAGGTTGGCTTCCTTCCCTCCCCTGCTGCCCCACATGGCAGCAGCAGCTCTGAGGCCTCCAGCCTCTCTGCTGCTCCTCTCTGTACCTTCCTTCTCCATTCTCTTCTCTGTCCCTTTCTTCTGTTCTGTCATCTTCCATGTCTTTTATTCTGTCTCCTCCCTGATCTTTCAATCCTCTTGTCTCTCCAAGAAGGCTTAACTTCCCTTCTCCAAGTCTCCACCCACTAATGCTAACAATAGTTATTTTAGTGCATCAACACCAGTACTGGGGGTCACAGACCCCTAATAGATCCACTCCACTGGTTAGATCTGATGAGACAGATGTAACAAGGGAGCAGTTTGGTACAGGTACATAAAACATAATGTCTTCACCTAAAGACAAATGAACTTTATCCTCCTTTATTAAAACAGGAAAAAAAAAATCCATACAGGAAACTATGAAGGTGAAGGAAGGTCTCCATCAGCAAAAGAGTAAGTGAAGAATTAAAGTTGCAAAATGAAAAAAGGGAGAATAAATATTTGTATTTCACTCTTAAAATAGTTCCTTTTTATGGTAGAGAAAATGAAAAGTTGACCCAGATACCCAGTGGCCAGGATAGCACCCTTTGGACTTCAGTATAAAAACTGTATACATAATCAACTCGTGGCCAGCGGATCAAGAGAAAAGTCGCTGTGCCCTCCTGCCCAAGAGATCGTCTTGATTGCAATCCTCACCCCTTCCCTCAGGCACCGTTCCCCACCATAGCAGGACCGCGGAAAGTGGTGGCCACTTGTAGGACGTGGCATCATTGGGGCAAATAAGTGATTAAACATAACACTGTTTTCCATGGCAGAATTCACTCACATGGCGGCATTGGGCATTGTTCTTATCTCTGAACATCCCCTTCCTGTCTGTTTCTCCAGCAGCCTGACTTGTGTTGACCTGCAGACATTTCTCATGATCTTGCAACAGATAGTTATCCTCAGTGATTCTGATTAAAACACTTAGATTATTTTCTGTTGTGTTTCCTCTGCCCCAAATTAAGCTGAAATATTAATTATTGAATTACTATGCCAACCAAAGTATGTGACATATGTAGAATTCATTGACTGCTACTCGCTGTTCTGCTATTTTACGACTTTGTAAATAAGCCCATGTGATATCAGAAGCAGAAGTTAGGCTGCTTCTGATGTCTTCCCTTTTTTCTTGTTTAGCAGCTACTCAGACTTCAACATGAATTGTTACCATCAGCTATAGTAACTATATGAAAAGTCTAGGTTGAAATTGCTTGGGTGGCTGTGTTAGTAGTTTTGTAGCTTCAAACACATTGTTCTAATCTGAAATTCCTGGTCAGATTTATAGCTCAGCTACTTTTTCAATTTTGTTATCTTCAATAGAGGTATACTATTATAATTAAATATGGATGGAATAATTATTTAAATTAAAACAGCAGTGGCCCTGAACTAGAATTACAATAAGCAGTAAATCAAACATATGTTTCCTTCTGTGAAAGCAAGAGTGATATAGGCAGTATGTATTCTTGATAAGAGAGGGATAATGAAAACTGCTGCTGTAAGCAGAGTTTTAACCTTTAATTTATGTAAAAATGCTAAGAGATAAAAGATCTATTACCTTTCATAATGTGCTTTATATATATATATATTATTTTCACTAATTTCATTATACTTTCTTATTTTTTCAAAGGAAACAAGATGGAAATATATTCCAGAAAAGCAGATGTTATTGATTTAGAATCATTCATTCGAAAATGTTAAAATGTCAAGTTTTTCAGTTTTTAATTATATTTTATTGCCATTTGATTTCATAAGCATACAAACCAGGTAAGGACAAAATTAATGTGTGTGTTAAGAATTCATCTCTACATACGGAAAGAGGAAATCTGAAGTTTGACTTCTGTTCAATATAATTGTTCCTTTACTCTGCAATGGAGAACCAAGCCCTCCCATAGAAATGAAAGTCACCTGGTTTCCTGGAATGGCAGAGACTACTAGAGAATAAGTCCATTTGTTCTTCTTCCTCATTGTGCTGCTAGAATATAGCACCAACCTCCTTTCAGGGAATGTGAGTGTGTGATCAGTGAATGAGATTTGGGTGAAGTGATAGGTCTCTCTCTGCTGAACGTAGGGTTCTCTCTCCCTATCTTTGTGAAGAGCCACGAAATTTGAGTACCTCCTGTCTTAAATCCCTCCTCACCAGCTATAGTAATTTTAAAATTAATGCTTGAAAAGTAAAGGTCTACCAGGTGAAGCCATTGAGAGATAATGTTTTATTATATTTACTAATGTCAATCTAAAAACAGCAGATAGCTGGTACTTAGCCCATCTGAGAAAATTATAGTCAAAAAGTACAATAAACCCTTTTCCTGTGTTTTGTAAGATTCACTTAAAGTTTACAAAACTTAACTAGAACTTTTGCAAGTAATTCTGACATGGAGTAGTGACATAGTTAAAAATGGTATGGGCACCAAAATGCCCTGATGGGTGGAGTCTGAAAGAACCATGAGAGAAAGTGGGAAGCTGGAAGAAAGGGTGTATAAAAAGGGAGGAGCAAGGAGAGAAAAGGGGGAGAAAAAGAGAGACGAGACTGGCAGACTGAGAGAACAAGGCCCACGTGGCCTGGCCAGGGGCGGCCCCCTGAAAGCTGGTGGTGGCAAGGAGCCATGGTGGGAGAGTGGCCAGAAGAGAAGTATCCAATATGCAGTCAGCTGACAGAACTGGCAGGCCAGGGTTGACCAGGGCCTGCTGAGGGCAGGCCTGGTGAATTTGGCAAGATGCCGCCGAAGGAGGCCTGGTAAAGGAAGCACATGGAGTCGCAGCAAGGCTGCATATTTTGAAAGCTGGTTTGGGATCAGCATTTTGTGGAAGAAGTTTGAAGAACCTTGGAGAAGTGGAGCAGCCAGCAATTCTGGAGGGAGAAGACACAAAGAAGACATTGGAGATGGACTGGACTTTGAAGGGTGTCTGCAGGTTTGGAGGACGGCACCATCTTGGACATGAGCTAAGGAATTTCAGACTAAATGTTTCTTGGAATGAAATAATTGGCCACTTGTGGCATAAAGGACTTTTCATTTTCCTGGTTAATTTCCCTTGTTAATAAAACCCTGTTGTTAAATTTCATTTTGTCTGACAACTGCTACACACCGGTAGTACAAGCCTGAGGGAAGCTGACTGGCAGAAGCTGCATTTTAAAAGTTGCTGTTTTGAAATGTGGCATGTTGGTTGAATGCTTCTGCCCCTTTTGATCTGATTTCAATTTGGAGGCCCAGGATGCAAAATGACCTGTAATTACTGTGAGTCATGATTTGCATCATAGGCCTTCAGAGATGAACTGTAAGCCAGTTTGTCTGATTACTCAGTCTAACTGTCCAGCTGGCATTTTGCATCCAGAAATTGCTTGGTTTGAATGCAACTTATTTTCTCTTATCTGGTAATGATCATGAAGTGATTAAATTATATGTTTTTATTAAACTTTCTTTTCAGTAAAGGAAGTTGCTAAACTAGTTAAAAGGACTTAAATTTATATAAAAAATCTGTTTTATTATGGAGTTTACCTCTTCTGGAGTGGCCTCATGAAATGTTATCAGTATAAAGCATCTATATATATATATATATATATATATATATATATATATATATATATATAAGTTCTGCATCTACTTATATATATATAATAAGTATAAAGCATCTACTTATATATATATATATTATATATATAAGTTTATATATACAAATTCTGCTATAGAGTTTATATTTCAATGTTCATGCATTTTTAATTTGCTACAATTTTAGCATTAATGTATTCATAATGTTGACTGATGCTTTAAAAACTTTTTCAAGGGTTGAAATTGTTCTTGTCCAAGTGCTTGTTTAAACAGATCACACAAAATGTACCAAAATATGTTTTATAGTAGGTGGCTATTCACATACATCTTGATTGTTGTTTAAGAGTTGAAGGATACAAACAACATAGTTGATAAAATCTTGTAAGTTTACAGAACAAAACAGCACATTTGACCTTATTTTATGAAGAATGATAGACTTATTTGTTAAAGATCTTAGAGTTAACTGAATTCAATTTTATATACCTTTTTGTTTAATTTAATATTTGGTTTTTTACATAAAATCACTTAAGCATGAGACAGATCCACTGAGAAATAAAATCTGACATGATTGAAAACACAAGAACCAGAACACTACTGGGAAATTTTTCATAGAGGTCATTTGCCTCTTATGTATTCACTTTCACTGGGGCGGTATTTTCAAGGTTTTTTTATTTGCACAGATGCTAGAGCACTCAATATTAAATAAAATACATAGAAATCAGTTTCCTGTGATGTGTTAAAAGTTTTGACTTTTTGTATTCCTGGCATTTTAGTTTATGTCAAAATGTTAAAGAGGCAATGTGAGCCGAAATTCAAAAGAATCTGATTAAACTTGAGGTGAGACTTCTGGCAGATGAAGCAATATTTGCTAAGAGAAAGTACTGGGTAGAATGTAGGGCAGATTTAATATCTCACCTTCATGAACAAGAGCTGCCAATGCAATCATTTTGACTACATGGTTTCATTTGGTTAAAACAAAATCATTATGCTAATATACCGATGGGTGGTTTACCCAGATTCAATAGTTTAGTTATGCTATAATATCAGTCATATTTTCAAACCTGCTGTTGAATTACTGAAAGTTTAATTAGAGACAGGAGAAGACTGCGGTAAAATCATACATATATTTGAAGGTTTAAGGCAAAGTAGCTTTTATTTACTTCTTTTAAGATAGAGAAAACAATAAAACATTAGCAGGACCTATCATATATACATGATGATTTCATCAAAAAGTGAGTCAAACTATCAACATCCACAAATTCATTGGGGATCTCCTGACAATGTTTAAATGAACTAAAGTTTTGAAAATAATGTACATTATTGCTAGAATAAAGGCAGACATAGGAGCAATGTAAGTTCCGCTCAAGAATAAGTACAGTTAATGTAAACAATTCCTGTTGAACATATACCACTCCCAACTGCAAACACAGTCTGAACTTTAGACATTATGGAAGAAGAGAAAAGAGGTACTCCTAGTGTCTTATTTTTTTTTTCAATTATCAGCAACCTGCTCAAGTAATGAGAAAGTCTAAGGTATATACTCTATACTTTTATAGAAAGGGAAAAAAAAACTTTTCCAAATTAATTTTTACATTAACAAAAACATACGAATGATATCAAAGTTAAGCCAGGTGTGGAAGTTTCCAATTTCTCTTTTTGAAGGATATTTACAAGACTATTGACATGAATATATTAATTATTTTAAAACTAATATTGCAATAATCCTACTTAGATTCATAAAGTTGGTATACGCAATGCATGCAGGTAATTTTAAGGACACACATTCATGTGTTTCTTTCTGTGATTCAACTGTATCATCAGTCTATTCCGAGAAGCTTGGTCAATGATAAAAATGTTTGGGAGAATGAACCAAAGAATCAATCATGCTGTCTTTAAAGTGCCATTCTGGAAAACCCAATCATAACCCTTTACAGTAATTCTGATACAATCTATAAACAATGTAATATAATTCAGTTAAACAGTAAAGGAGTGGGTCCTTTCTATGGAATGACTATTACTTAAAATATCTGATAAGCAAAGCCCTCAAGGATTACCAGGAAGAGTTCTGGTTTTTGTTCTTTCTGTCCAGACAGAATTACTGTTAGTACCTTCTGACACTTTGTTTCTTTTTCTACCATGCTTTATTAGAGTTGGTCTTAGACATGTCAGAACTTAAGTAGTGAAACTTAATCTTAAGGAAATGATTTCCTCTGATAATTCTCAATAATACAACTCAGTTGTACAAGATACTAGACAATCTAAAACTCAGAAGGTTACACATTTCTGATTTAAGAAGGTTGGGTAATAAAGATGCTTAACTACTTTTTGAAACTTTTGTATTATGGGAAATTTCAAAGACATTAAAAATTATAGCTAATATGACTCTGATCCTTCCAGAGCTCAGAATCACCAAATGTAAGTTTTATTTTATTTCGTAGATTCCCATTGTATTAGTTTGCAAATTGAATGCTTGCAATTAGCACACTTCTTTTGCATTGTCACAAGTCTAGTCAGTGCTTAACTGCCATTTCACTTAGTTATTTTTGAAATTTAAACAATGGCATTGTGTTGCATTATGTTAAGCACTTTAAATCTCTTTTAATCTATGTTACTCTACATCTGTTTTATTCCTTGCTACTTTTGGTTGACGGAATACTTTTGGGGATGTTACTTTGTAGATGTCTCCTGGGGAAATATAGCTCCTTCTCTCTTTCCTTACAAACACATAAGAATAATTAAAAATCATCTTGATAAACATTTCTTTTTCTTTGATGAAAGATATTTCTTTCATGTAGAAGCATCTTTCATCAAAGTATGCTGAAAAATGCCATTGATGAAAAGGGTATCTTCTGAAGACAGTTCAACAGAGGGAGAAATTATAGAATAACACTAGTTATAGCTCCTGTTCTAGACATCTGCAAACGAAAAGAAAAACAGCAGCCGTCATCTGCTTGGTGGAATTCAGTCATCCCACTGTGTATTTCAGAAATATTTCCTTGATTCAGGGTGCAATATCTTAGCACCAATGGATCATATTTTAATAAAAATGCCATGATTTGAAATATTTAAGGTATGTTCTGATACCAGTATTAGATTCATAATCATACAAAATATAAGATGAGGGAAAGTATTAATAGAAAACTCTTGAACTGTTTTGTTGAAAGCAAAAATAATATAAGGTAGCTAGACATCCAATGCATTGAGACACATGTAGAAAGTTTATTTTTAATGATCTAATAATTTATAACAGTAAATTTATAAAATTAATTATGTTCTCAGTTTCATAGGGTTAATGTTTATTAATGGTTTAATAGGAGAGAATTTTGATGTTGTTATTTTGTGTTTTCTAACATTTTTGTTGTTTAAAACAATATGACTAGCTAGATTGTTATATCAAATGTTGATACACACCTATAATAATTGAGTTATCTTATGCAAATGAGAGTTAAATGATTGTAATAGTTCATATACTACCCATTATAACTATATAGATGTATTCATTTTCATCTAATAAAAATTTAACTTACCTGCATTTACAAAGTTAGCATATCACAATGTGAGACTAATTTAGCTTGAGATTCTATGCCTAAATCATTATACTTTATTTTCTCTGCGCAATATCTTTTTCCTGTGTATTACATGACAAGCATGTTAAGTAACCTTCAGTTTCATTCAGCATTAATCTTTTCCAAAGGGAACCACTACCATGAATTTGATATTTAGACTCAAGTCCATTTCAAATCAGTCACTTTTATTTTAAGTATATGCTCTATTGCTTTGAGGCTTTCCTTTAATTAATACTTTATTTTCCCTATCACTAGTTAAATATAAATCTTTGCCTTTACTTATCTTACAATATTGCAGTCAATTAATAGAATATTATTTATTTATTGTTTTTCAACACTAAAATAGATATTCCAGTATTTATAGTTTTATGCAGTTCCATGTATGTAAATGGAGATGTTAACTTGCTATATCTCTGTGAAATGATGTGACTGAAATGTTGTACACACAGTCAAGTTTAATTAGGCATTAGTGATTGTTTTTGTTATAAGTAGGTTTGCAAGGTAGTCCTAAGTAGTTTCTAAGGTAGGGAGCCACAGCTCTGATATCCAGGCTTGAAGTTCCTTGGCTTGAGTGTGAACACCTTGTGAAAATTTATTCTAATCAAGAAAATATGCAAAAATGACAAGTTTTCACTCAGAGCATGAAGTTCTATGACACAAGTGAAAGGATGTTGTGTTGCAGATGTAATTAGATCCCTAAACAGTTGGTGTAAATTACTCATATGAATGAGAACTCTAGCTTGGATGTACTGAAGTATTTGAGCTCTGTAGATCAGAAACTGAAATAGCAGAGTTTCTGTCTACACTGATGGCTTTGAAGTAGCACTCTGCTATGTATTCTATATAGTCTGTAGTCATGAAGACATAAATTCAACCAATGACCTGTCCCTAGTCAAGCCTCCAGATAAATTTACAATCCATTCAGATGCCTTGATTTTAGATTTCAAGTAAAGAAGCCATCTCATCCATATGCCTATTTCTGAACAATGAAAGAGTGCAATAAAATTGTAGTCTCAAATCACTAAGTTTATGAAGTTGGGTGATTTTCACACATCCTTTCTACCAGTTGAATATCTTAGATTTGTTTTGACAATCTTAAGACTAATCAATGATACTGCAATAGACTAGCAATGAAACCTGCTAATTGTTTTAAGTTAGCAATCTACTGATTATGAAAGAGTTTGAAAATAGTACTAAATGTTACCTTTTATATTTTCTGTTTTGTGAACTTTTCTTCATATCTTTGATTTTTCTTTTGGGTACTTTGTCATCTTTTATTTATCTGTGAGCTATTATACACTGAAAATGTATAGTTGCCATATATGATCAATGGCATCTTTCAGTATGACACATTACGATTTTTTTTGTATTAATGAATGTGCATGACTGTGTGTGCATTGTTATACGATATCCACATACATTTCTTTGTCTTATGTTAAAGTTTTTATTTCATTTTTTCACATTCAAGATCACACTCAATGTATATTTCACATTATTTGTTTATATAATATTTGTTATATATTTCACTTTATTTGTTTGTAAAGTTTTTAACACTTATGTTTCAAATTCCATCAATATTTATTTTTTAGTATAATGTAAACTAGTCATATGTTACATACAAAAAATACTGATCATCTCTCATACCTATTATTGTTATCTAGCTGCTTCTCTTTGATTCAGAATTCTACCAGTAACATTTATCAGTGTATCATTATACTTCTCTATTACGGGCTACATTTTCTTTTAAACGTTTACTATCAACATTTTTTTTTTCATTTTGAAACTATTACCATCAGTGTCATATACAATCATAGTATTTGATGAGAAGATATCATCTACAGTATAATTTACATCTTAGTTAATTTTTTTCATAGTCAGGTGATGGTATTGCTTTACTCAATATAACTCATCAAATATATAACGTGATATGTATAATATACAGAGGGAAAATGTGTATGCTTGCTAACTTGAGAGGTTTTGTCTTCCCCTGCTTAAGATAGAATGTTAAGACACCATGCATTGGAGGAATTAGAGTTACAAAATGGTCATTAACTTAGGCTTTAGAATATAGCAAATCATTTTGCACTACCAGTGCTATTAGGCTATTCACAAGAAGTCTGGTCACTTTTGGCAGCTGAACTCACTTTCTCAGTAGTTTTTAACTGATATAAAAAAAATCTCACACAAAGAAAAGAGAGAATTCCATCCTGACTCACACTAAGTATCCAATGAAACAATATTTCTTTGACTATATTAGGTCTGATATTTGCATCTTTTTGTATCATGTTGGACAGTACATTAGTTGGTATTTAATTTCTGAAAATGTCTGTTACTACTGTGTTTAAGTTTCATTTCTGGAAATCTGAGGAGCAATTATGTAGAACATCCTATATGTAAACATCTCAAGGAGACATTTATTTTGGTAATGAACACACACATGTGTGCACAACTTGGAAATAAGAAAGGAAATTAAGTAGATGAGAACCATATATATGGTGTAATATTTTTTGGAAGAAAGTAAAAATGCAGAGTATCCTGGAAATTGTATTTATTTCTAATAAGAGAATGAAAAAAATTAAAAAATGATGAAAAATGGTTGCCAGAACTAGGCCAAAATTTTAGTTGTAAATGACTATGAGCTGTCCTGAAAAGAATATATTTGTGCATTTTATTTAAGAGATATTATTTTAATTATGATTAATATAGAATATTTAAAGATATAACATATAAAATATTTAAATATAGAGTACATGGATTGCAAGTATAATTATATATAATACATTATAAAATTTTAAATATATGGATTTGTATATACTTTTATATATAGCAAGACAAAACTAAGGTTATATAATTTTGTAATTTTTTAAGACAAATGTGCAATACTTGACACGTAACATTCAAAGTCAGATCAACAAAATGGAAATTGAATGAAGTAATAGAGATAATTTAAACTCAGAAAATGGCTCTTTAGGTATGGGAAAACTGAACAAAAAAAAAAAAATTGAGGGACTCCTAGTTGGCAAGTACAAATAATTACTGCCACATCTAAAGTTGCAAAATGAAAAACAATCTAGAAGTTCAGTGTAGTCACCAGAAGAGATGAGTGTAAATGTGAGGATAGAGCTGAAGAGTACGTAGTGATTCCAGACTCCATAACAAACTGGGGGTTGGAACCAGCCATGCTACAGTACCAAACTGACTGCTGGTCGACTGTGTTATAAGGACAATGTTGAATGGAAAACTAGCAGGGATGGAGATCAATTTTCTCTCTCCAAAACTTGCTTCTGAATTTTAGTCTCTATTTCTTCCTATTATCAGAATCTAATGGGAAGCCACTGATAAAGAAGAAAGAGAAATGTACGTTATCAAATTCTAGATTGAGCCTTTACCAACAGATTTCAGAGGAAATTTATGGAACTGAAAGACAAGAGGGAAATAAATGCTAAGCATGGCGTTCATGCATATTTGGTCAAACATAATGACATTCTCTCTCTCTCTAATTTTAACAATTTCACATGGTACTCATTTACTTTTCTTGAATAAGATCCAAATATCCTTCACATGTGCAAAAAACACTCTCATTCATCCATCCAAAATATGGAAGTTCCTTAAAATATTAAAAATGAACCCTTATATAATCCTTATTCTTCCTCTAAAGAATGTAAAATCTCTCATTTTTGTAAGCTGGTGGAAATGAGCAAGAGCCTTTTTCCAAAAACCTTGGATGTCTGTTTAGCGATTCCCTTGGTAAGGCTTTACAGCAGTTCTGTGCAATGTGCTGTTTGTTAAGGATACACAGCTTATATTTGGATCTTTTTCATCCTAAGGGAAATGTAGAAGAGCAGCTTTTACAGAAGACTGAAATTTCTACACAACCTCCTCTTATCCTGAGTCCAACTCAAGATGGCAGCTTTACGGTTACCTCATAAATAAAATGTAGGAACAAGTTCATATGATTTTTATTGCTTCAAAATTGAAAAGGCCCCATTAAGAACTGCTCCTCTTGTTATCTCATAATTAGTGCAAGATGTCACAGACTGTCTTCCATTTTGGAGGCCTTACCCTATGCAAATCAAGATTTCTGCATAGAAATTTCAGCAATAATTGTACCCCCATTATTAATAAGCTTTCCTCCCATTTTCTGAGATGCATTCCACTGGTGAGTCACATGTATCTCATAGACTTGCTAGTTTTTTTTCTTATTAGATCCAATCAGAATGCTATCATATGTTTAATTGACCATTGAGTCCATGGGTTACATTTTAATTTTGGTGAATTTGATCAGTCAAACTCAAAGTAAGGTTCATGGTCTAGTACTGATTGGAAAACTGATACTGGCTCACAATGAGATAAGTACATAAATTGAAAATAAGCTTTTACTTATTATCATTACAGACTGACAGAAATCCACGATTAGGTATTAAATAACACTGGAGAGATTGTAGGTGTAAATGGAAAGCTGGCATGAGTCTGAGACAAGAGCATGAAATTGTACTGTCATCCTAGCCAGATAATAGCAAACAACTTATGGTGGTGCATGTGAATTGATATAGACAAAATACATTTGTCAGATCAATAGCTATAAACCAAATGATGGGTAAAAATCATTTCAGGTGGGATCATGTATCTGGATAAATGTTTGTAATTTGATCTGGCATCCAATTAAGAACACTATAATCCCAAAATTATTGTTATAATATATTCACTAGTCTTTTATTCTTTTTTTTTGAGACTGGTTCTCGCTAATTTTGACTGTGGAACCGCAGGCTCACATTGCCCGGGGTAACATGAACTCAAGCAATCCGCATACTCAGCTTCTCAGGTAACAGGGATTACAGGCACACACCATTATAGCCAGCTATTTCTCTGGGGACTAGGTCTTGCTATGTGCCCCCGGCAGGACTCGAACCATGATCACTGGTTCCAGCCATGGCCTCCTAGGTTGGCAATTGCAGGCATGCGCCACCATGCCTGGCTACAATTTATTCACTTTTTATGTAAGAAATGCAATCAAAAAATTGTGGATGTGATAGGAATTCTCATCTTTGCATCTTCCAAGTCTTTAATTGTGGCACTAATCCCTAAAACATATGTTATTCCTTTGGTTCATTATATTGATAACAGTAATTTGCAGGACTATTCATTCTATACTAGCTAGGATGACCATTTTAATTTACATTGCACATCTGGACATGTTTCTGGACAAGTGTACACTAAATTTCATTAGAATGTTAGTAAATATAAATATCTCAATGCATTGGTTCAGGAATTGATGTTGGATGTCTGAATTATGCCTGTTATGCTTATGGAACAAAATATGAGATACTCACTAAAGCTTAAACTCTTTCTTGAGTCCCTGATATAGGGCATATCATATCTATTTTGATGATACTTTTAAGTACCAATAAAATAATTACAATGGGTCTGTATGTTCACTGCCCCACTGTGAGATGGCCTTGTAACAAACTGCTTTCTTAATCTATCATGAACAAGATGTTGTTTTCAATATTCAGAAAGCTGCATTACATCAAAGTTAATATTTATATGCATGCAAATTTCTGAATAATTTCACTTTTGAGAATTTGGTCATCTTCCTGAGTTATCTTAATTCCTGTAGAGGTAGTCTTGGAATATAATTGCAGCTTGTGTTTGTAAGCAAGTAAACCCTGGAAATCTAGCTTCTTACAGACTCAATTGATTATAGAATTTCAAATAGACTAAAGTCTAAACATTTATATAAAAGTTTATTTATAACTTCCCAGGTAATAATACAAGTACTTTTCTCTAAATCTGAAAAATTTTCTCCAGTATATTTCAAGCAATATTGTACCATATTTAGCTTATATTTTGTTGTAATAGTCAATGGTTGGTCCCTGCAGACATGATACTACTATATTTTGATTATTGCTTTGCTTCATTCTTGCTTTATCTTGTGGTATTTATGCAAGTCTGGTCTCTGAATATTAGGGTTACTATTTGGTTTCTTGCTCTGGATGTAATTTCACTCATGAAAATTGTGTCACTCCTCTTAGGAATGCCATTTCTCATCATCTTCACAGCCTCCACATAAGTCAGAAGAGCTTATGAGGATGATGGTGCAGTCCCCATTAATGCATCTTGAACTTTATTGAAGTGACTATGCTCTTGACCTGATGGAAAATATATCAGACTAGTGGGTGTGCAGCAGTGCATGATAAATACATTCCAATGTTCCTCTCCCCTGAAACCTTTGGAATTCTTCCTTTTCATTATTCTAAAACATTTTTAGTATCTCAACCTAATTGAATCTAAGCCAACACAATTTAAGATCAAGCCTCAGTCAATGTTTCAAACTGTTTGAGTCACCTCCAGCTATGTAAAGTTAGCCTTTAAGTCCAAGATTTTTAAGTATGCCCAAATCAATAAATTCAACCTATTCAAATATTACACTACATTGTTTGGGGGCTAACATTCTTACAATTCACTGATGAAATAAACTCTGTATTTTTGCTGATATACATTAATTAAACACTTCAGTTATTTCCAGCATAAATTTTACCAGTTCAGTATCTTGAGTTTGTTAAGGTACACTGCACTGGAATCAGGTTTAGCTGTGTATAGTTGTATATATGTACCTGATGGCAACAATGGATGAGGAGGCACGTATTACAAACTGAGCATGCCTTCTCTTTAAACACTAAACTTGGTGAAGTTTTCAGCCATTTCGTTTTAATTGAGGTCATATTGTTTAACAGCACATGTGATTCAGAGGCATAAGATCACACCTTCTCAAATGCCCCTCCCGGGAAATACCCGTAGAGCTTCACCAGAATCCGTTGGGATCCTTCCATTTCCCATTTTGCATTTTGTTTAACAGTAAGATTTCTAGCTTTGCTATTTGTTTGGCTCTATTTAACCCTTTGTTCTATTTCTCTATATTCCACATATAAGTGGAAACGGCTACTATTGCATCTACGATTTTTCTTTCCCTTCTGACTTAATTTGCTTCACATTATCTCTTTTTCCATTCATGTTTTCATAAATGACAAGAGTCATTTTACATCTGAGTAGCATTCTATTTTGTATATTCACCCCTTTTTATAATCCACTCCTCACTCCTAGGGTATTTAAGTTATTTCTCTAAATTAACAATTATAAATAGTTAAGCTATTATTTTTGTATATTCTTTTGCCTTTTCCTCTCCTTGAGATCCCCACAAATCTTTGAGATTCTGTTTATTTTCTTTATATTTTTTCAGATTGAATGTTTCTATTAAAATATATAAAAGTTAGCAGATCTTTTTTTCTCACATTCAGATAGGCTATTGAGCTCTATTTTTAAGACTTTTATTATGTAATTTCTACACCATTTCCATTTAGTGCTTTTTAAAATTTCTGTCTCATAATAGGTATTCTGTAGTTGTTGAGTATCTGTTAGGATATTTTAATTTCATTTTGGAAGCATGATTTTCTTTAGTTCAGTGACTATATTTACAATATCTCGCTAAACTCAATAGCTGGGCCCCACAGACTAGTTTTATTGGTTGCTATAGTCTCTTCTGTATGACTCACTTACTTCTGTCTTTGCCTGCCTTAGAAATTTGCTATTGTGTGTGGTAGTGGAAACTGGACATTTTCAATAATACGTTGAAGCAATTCTCATTATGATTCCACTGGGGGTTGTTATTGTTGTATTTTTTGTTGTTTGTTAATTTGTTCAGTGATTTGTGTGAACTAATTCAATATCATCTCTCTCTTGCAAAGGCAGGCCAATGATGTTGTTTTGTGTGTGTTTTGTTTTTAACTCTTCATTTATGTTTTTAAATCTGCCTTCCTAAGAATCACTCCTGGGGCAGCATGATTTAATAACTGGCTAATGATTTGTCACAGGCTGCGCTGAAGAATACTAACACTTCCATTCAGATGAAACTGAATGTGATTTACCGAATGTGTTTAAAGTTCAGCAGTTTACAAATCTGCTCTTGCAAGACCTCACCTTCATCACAGTGACTTCCAGGAGCCCCTTCCACTTTCTCCTGAGTACTCAACTGGCTACCTTGTCTATGTGCTCAGAGTTCACATGGGGAGTTCTCTGTACTTTTATCTGTCCACTGTGTGTGATTATTTCCTGATTTCCCATTACATTTTTGACTTGCCTAGATGTGTACTCATATTTACCCATCCTTAACTGATGTTGTGACTTTAGAGACCGCGGATGTCGTCTTCAACAAGGTTCAAATTGAAATTGATATCGACTCTCATGACCATACTGATTATCCTGTTCTCTCATTCACACCAGCCCCCTCAAGCAGGAGAACTTTAGGAAACTCCTGGGGTAGATACAGTGCCATGAAGCTTAGTGAATGATAACCCCCAGATGCTGCCTGCAAAATAAGAGGGACCCCTATCATTCTAAGTTTTAGTGAGAAACTTTCTATCATCTATGTATGTATGTATCTCTATCTATCTATCTATCTATCTATCTATCTATCTATCTATCTATCTATCTATCTGTCTGTCTGTCTGTCTGTCTGTCTGTCTGTCTGTCTGTCTGTCTGTCTGTCTGTCTGTCTATCTATCTATCTATCTATCTATCTATCTATCTATCTATCTATCTATCTATCTATCTATCTACCTGTCCATCCATCCGTCTGCTTACCCGCCTGCCCGTTCATCCGTCCGTCCATCTATCCATCCTTCTCTCTCTCTCTATCATCTATCTATCTATCTATCTATCTATCTATCTATCTATCTATCTATCTATCTATCTATCTATCATCATCATCATCATCTTTGCTCTAAGTATGAGAGGATTTTTCTTTGATATTTATTGTGGCACTCTGCTTTGTGCCACAATATTATGTGAGGCTCAAGATCCTGGGAAGTTTTAACTCTCAGACCTGTCATCCTGGGTCTCCAGCAATTTGTGCATTACATCTTCAGTTCCCCTACCTGGTATGGTTCCCAGAGTGAGTCTCTGGCTGATAAACCAGGACTCCTCAGAGTCCCCCGCCTGCCTTGCCTTCTTGAAAAAGTCACCATTTTGCCTTGTAACTCTCACTCCACTGTGAATCCAAGAAAAGCTGTCAATGCTCTAGTCTGTTCATGCTGTTGTCAGGGTGGAGTATGGTCATCTCAGAACTGTTGTGGAATTAGAAGCTGGAAGCTTCCAATAGTATCGTTAAATATATACTCCTCATTTTGTTTGCTTTTTTTTTTTTCAAGTTTTAGATATGGGGATGTTTATTTTAATAGTTTTCTCCAGTTCATTGTGTGCTTTGTTGTTGTTGTTGTTTTAGGGAAAATATTCTCCGCCATATAATATATGTAGTATACATTGCAATACTAGAAGTGTCATCTGGGTCTTTTCTGTCTTCTTTGAGTTTCCGTTACACAATTGGCCATCACTATGTAGTTAGAGTAAGCATTTAAACAGTCTTGCCTCTTAAGTTTGGGATTGGAATTCAAGGATTCTTATGCCTCTTATTCTTTGTAGTGAACTCACTTGTTTGCATACCTGACAGATTTTATAGAATGACGAACATTGTGAACATTGCCTTCCCATGAGAGTGGTTCTTCAATGTGTTTCCTCTTGCCCCCTCCACCCTCAATCCCATTTATAGTTATTTAATGTGCTTAATAACAGTTTGTGTTTCCAGTTCTCAACTGGTAGGTGTGAGTTTGGCTGTGTTCAGCCCTGGCCTGGTTACTTTTCACACAGGAGAAAAGATCTTCCTCTGATTACTCTTCCTCATACTCCATGGATTAGGTTTGATTTTCTCCTCTGCTATAGTGTCAGATGTCATTACCATTAATATTTTGGATTTTTTTTTCCTTTTGATGCTTTATTGTTGTGTTAATCTCACATGCTCTCAGATCTCTTCTCCTTTCTCTGAGTGCCTGCCAGTTATTGCAGTCCCTCCACCACCTTGAATCATTTTTTAAAATTTATTTTTATTTATTTATTATGTATATATTATACATATACACATATACACATACACAAATCTCTATATATATTTCACATCTTTATATATATATAAAGTTGTATACTTTAGTTTGGTTGTTAGTTTGTTTTGACTTTTCCTCCTGGTCTTTTGTTTGTTTATCCTATATCCTATATATTAGTGAAACCATTTGGTTTCTGTGTTTTTCTTTCTGACTTGTTTCTGCTAATATGATTTCCTCTAAGTTCATCCATGTTGTCATAAAATCATCAAATTTGTAATTTTTAATTGATGAGTAATACTCCATTGTGTATATATACCACATCTTTTTTATCCAGTCATCTGTTTGGGGACATTTAGGTTGCTTCCATGTCCTTGCAATTATAAATAATTGCAGTGACCATCCGAGCACAGGTGTCCCTTTATACCCATATTGAGGTCTCCTTTGGGTAGATTCCCAGAAGAGTGATTGCTGGGTCAAATGGTAGTTCCATTTTCATTAGTTTGAGGACCCTCCACACTGCTTTCCATAGTAGCTGGACCAGTTTACATTCCCACCAGCAGTGTAAAGAGTGTTCTTTCTTTCCACATCCCCACCAGTACTTGTCATTACCCAGTTTTTGGACATGGGCCATTCTTACTGGTGTAAGGGGGTATCTTGTTGTGGTTTTGATTTGCATTTCCCTGACTGCTAGTGACACTGAGCATTTTTTTCATGTGCCTGTTGGCCATTTGCATTTCCTCTTTAGAGACATGTCTTTTTAGTTCTCCCCGTTTTTTAAACAGGGTTTTTTTATTTCACTTTTGTTAATTTGTGTTAGTTTTTTGTGTATAAGACCCTTATCACTTGCACAGAGGGCAAAATTTTTTCCTCATTGGTTGGGTTTCTTTTTGTTTTCTCTGTTGTCTCTTTTG
This sequence comes from Uropsilus gracilis, assembly GCA_004024945.1. NCBI lineage: Eukaryota > Metazoa > Chordata > Mammalia > Eulipotyphla > Talpidae > Uropsilus > Uropsilus gracilis. The sequence goes on along the minus strand of PVHY01001955.1, from coordinate 110,299 downwards.
CTGTGCAGAAGCTTTTAAGTTTAATGTAATCTCAGCTTTTCATATGTGGTAGGTGAGTTCAACACCCCACTCTACCTTGAATCATGAATTAGAAACTATCAAAATAATTAAGTAGGACAAGACATGGTCCAGCAATTTGCATCCTAAATCTCAGGGATCATTGTCCTTTGTTGTCTTTTATTCAGGGTTTTGAAATTGCTATTTTATTCCTTTCATAAGTTTTCTTTTATTCAAAATAAGGATAATCTTCATGTTTTTATTTTTCCTAATCAGAAAAACTTTTGACTGAGTAAATTAAAGTTATATTTGATGGAAAATAAATGCAATGAAAATATTAAATAAGCAAAGAATAATAAAACTATGACAAATCAACAATTGTGACCTCTAATTCTTTTAAGCTGAGCAGATAGAATGATTGATTTCATACACACACACAATTGTTCAAGCCAACTTATCCATTAGGCACGGTGCCTGGGACTTACAATAATTTTAGGAACCCAAAGAAATGTTTTAATTTCTGTAAAATCAAAAGAAAAACTTAATGAAATTCCATGTTGCAAACAGGTCTCATTATGTAATATAAATATATTTGTTCTCAAACTAAGGAAGCTGTAAAATATAATGTTTATGATTTTAATCTTAATATAGGAAGAGATCATGAAGACATAATTTTCCAGGATACATAAATGCTTTAACACAGATCTCCCTTAACCTTTTGCTCATATAACCATAATCATAGTCATAAACAATATGTTGGCATTGCTCAGAAATGTTCCATTCTGAAAGAGTTGCTTAAATTCTTCTTCCTTAGACTATCATTTCTGATGACTTCTGCTGTCTAATTTTGTTACTTACTCTGTTTTTCAAACTCTGGTCTCTTGACTTCAGCTATTAATCTCAGTTCAATTCCTTTATCTGTCTTCATTTCTTTTCTTAGACTATTTTTTGGATCTCCAACTACTTTTCTACAAATATGCTTAACTGTTATATATATATTATATCAAAAATATATCTGAACTCTGAATCATTGCCATTCTTTACCAGCTATTATACCATGCCAAGACCTCTGAGTGCTTCTGGAGGGAATAATTCAAACAGATTAGAACCTCGACATGTTTATGGTACCCACTATTAACTATCACTTCAAATTGTTTTAAAATAATAATGCTTCTTTATTCTCTTCTTGTACTTCCTCCTTAAATATCTCTGGAGACAACACTCTAAAGACTGCAACAATAGCTTCCATACTGTCATCATGGTTAACCTGTTCATCTATTTGATTTTACTGAGGTAGCATTGTTATTTGTTATTTACTGAGGTTTCCATTGTTATTTGTTTACTTTCAGTTTTGGCTTTCTCCCCTTAGGTGTTGCTGCCACATTATGTTCATATTCAGTCCATGTGTTTACTTTTTTTTATAGGAAATCAAAAATTTTTATATAAAATCAATAATTTTATACTTATTAGAATAAGTATAAACAAAACAGACCCAAGAATGGAAATATTAGAAAATTGCTATTAATGAGTAGATTCCATATATTTATATCAATACGATTCAATAGATTTTGAAATTATAGTTGAAGAAGAGAACATAAACATTCTATAACATAGTCCAATAAATATTGCAGAATAAAATTTGGGAGTGTAACAATTCTTAAAATGTTCATTTTAATACAGCAGTTAATTTTCTTTAAGAATTTGAACAACTAATTAGAAATGAAAACAAGTGCCTAATGATTTTTTTTAGACAAAGATATAATGTATGCATGTGAGTGTGCATTCAATAGGAATTTTTTTTCAATAGGAAAAAAAAATCAGTCTATTTAAATGAGCAAGAAGAAAATTCTAATGTATGACCCATACCTGCAATTGGAAAGGCATTCATAACTGTTTCAAACCTCTCTTCCACCTCAGGCCAATGTCTGCATGATTCAACATTATAGTTTGCTCTCTATGTGTAAACTTTTGAAAAATAGCATAAAAGGAAACTTATCTAACTTTAAAGTATTCACCAAGTACTGAGAATCTTCCTAATATAGACATAGGGTGTAACCTCAGATTCTGAATTTCTAATAGTTGCAACATGATAACAAAGCATCTGGTCTGTACCACTTAATATATGTAAAAATAGCCCAACATATCTTCGTCTGCTAATTATCCTGTTTAAAATATTGAATTTCTCTTTTTCTGTGTTATTTTTTCATGTGAATTGAAGCACAACTTGGCATTATCTTACATCTTACAAATCCTCAGCCTCATGACAATTAGACAATTCTATGTACTGTTATCAGTTCCCCACTCCTACCCTCTTTTCAGTAAGCTTCATGTAAGAGGTATCTGAATTTTACTTTCAGTTTCCCTGTTACTTGATTATTTCTCAATATATCACAGTCTGGATTGTATATGAACAGTTGCAGAGTATAGTATTAAAAAACGTCAAAGAACTTAAAAATTCTAAACCAATGTTTATTATTCATCCTTTTCCTTATTTTTGTGATCACTTTTCATGCTCTTTATGTTAAAACTTTGTTTCTTTGGAGGACTTCTATTGATTTTCCTCATTTTAAACCTTAATCTACTTTTGAAAGGTATTCCTAAGTAATGGTCACATGCATTTGTTCAGGATGTTGAGTTTTCCTCTATCTTTATCTGTGGTAAATATGTATTATCCTTCCCTTTAAGCCTTACAAATTAAACTGCCACCTCAAAATATACACACACTTTGGCATTTCCCGAAAGACTGACTGAAACTCAACAAATTTAAAACTAATTTTATATTTTCTTCACCTATTATTTTTACTTTTTTGTATTTTCTATATCAGAGAATGCCTTCTTCATCTACATTTACACAAGCTGGAAACTTTTAAAGACTAACTTTTGACCACTCTGTACTATTATGAGGCATTTATTAGATTCCATTATTATTATTCAATTATTAGATTCCATTAGTTCTGTCTCCTAATTATTTGTTGAATATGTTTACTTTTCTACATACCACCTGCTATTCATTAATTTGTATCACTGTTACCATTTTTCACTTGAATTTTCACAACTGTGCTAAACACTTTTTACCACATTTTTCTTTTGTTCAATTATATATATATATATACATGGTATATATATATATATATATATATATATATATATATATTATGTGTATATTTGGTAAAAATGGTTCTAAAATGAAAATATCACCATTCTATTTGTTTTTCTAATCATATTGTAACATTTCCACTATCCTCAGGAGAAAGTTGGTACATTTTAGTATACTATATACATAAACATCCTTTATAAACTTACCCATTATCTTTCCATTCTGTTATAGATTACTATTACTGTGTCCTAATTTATAGCAACTTTCTCACTTTTCTCCAAGTGTGCCAATTGTTCTCTTCTTTTTTGGTGAGTACATGGATTACTGTCTCTGTGGTTAGCATTATTTTACTTTTAGAACAATTTTCTTTCATCTTCAAGAGTCTCTATAACATAAATACATAGTTTGCTGATACTTCTTTCTTTATTTCCCAATATTCCCAAGAATACAGCAACTATGACATGCTTTATTTGGCAATGCTATTTATTGCATTTCACTTGTGGGAACTGCTATGTCATCTTGCTTTTTGAGGGCAGATAATATGTATCATTCAAATTGCAACTAGCAAAGAACGTACAATAAATATGAGTCAAATGGTTCTTCTAAAGACAGGATGAAGAAAGGAAAGTTCTCCAACACAATATTATTTCTGGTCCGTAGTCAGAAGCCTTATCCATTGTGCAACTGGCCCCCAACACAATATTATTTCTAATGAACAATTAATAGGTTTGCAATAACTACTGAGCTTGGAACTCAATAGAAAATATTTTGCTAGTGTAAATAAGAGTCATTCCTCATTAACCTTAGAATGCTTTAAGTATACTATATATTTTTGTAAGTTTTTGTTTCCAAAATAAATTCACTCATACAATGCAAGCTACATTACAACACTTTGACAACATTTCCCTAAGAAACTATAAACATATATTTTGGATTAGGTTTATATTATCAGTATAAAGGTTACTGCATATATTGTTCCACCTGAGCAATATATATGTATATATATATATATATATATATACATGTATTATATGTATATACATATATATATAAACTGCATGAATACTATATATATATATATATACATATATATAAACTACATGAATACCATTGATTAATTAATCATATATAATGAATTAACTATAAGTACAGGATTTTATATAAAATATGTACATATACAATGAAGGGTATTTTCATTTTTAAATTGACAATAGAATGGTAAAATGAATGTTAATTTGATCTGAGAGGATAATATTTCTGTATCTTGTTTAAAGTAAAATATTAGCTACATATAACAAAAACTACTCTGAAAATCATTTCATGATTTCATAAATCTTTTTCGAGATACACTTAGATATTCCTCTTGAAGCACCAAATTAGCTTTCTAAAATTGAATTTGGCATCTCCTTATTGCACTTTGCATGCCTGTGTTTATTATTTCAGTAAAACCATCTGCAATTTCTATAAACCGAAAACCTGACCTTCACAGATGATTCCTACTTAACTTTTATACTGACAACTCATAATTTGCCAGTAATTTTGGTTCTACTTCTTGAATATCTCATTAATGATCTATAACATGGAATATACTCTGACATACCCACTTTATCATTCCCAATCCATTATGTCTGACTTTCACGTATTTGCAAATAATGTGTGGAAGGCCACTGTTAAACCATCTCAAGTTCTATGGTGGAAGAGAAAGAATACAGAAGGTGGCATTTATGTACTGCCAGGTCAATAGCAAGTAAAAACTTGGAACAGGCCATTCTGCCAGTAGACAGTGTAGGGTGTGAAATTGTCTAATTTTCTCTGTAGATTTCCTCTTATACATACCTAGCTGACAATTAAACTAGAGAACTTACTGTTTAAGGATTAATGTCTATTTGAGAACTGTACCTACGCACCAGTATCCAAAAGATGTGTTTGCATGTCTTTCCTCCTGTTCAGTGTTAAATGAATGGGAAATCGGCCTCAACATCAGCCCAAGTTATTATTTTGGCTAATCATGCATGTGACATCTACTTTTGTAGTTTCCCCTGTTTACAATCCTTTACTGAAGTATAAAAAAAGCCAAATTATTACTTAAAGCTCTGAATTGATTCCTTACAGTTCACATAGAATAGTATACATTCAACAAAGATGAAATTGGGGGTTTCTTAAACTAGTTTCCTAAAACTAAGATGAAAAGTAAATATTTTTGAAAAAAATGAAGCAAAATGGGCCGGGCACGGTGGTGCATGCCTGTAAGCAGCAGCCGAAGAAGCTGCGGTGGGTACCAAGGATTGAGGTTCGAATTCCACTTGGGGCAACGTAGTGAGATCTAGTTCCAAAAAAAAAAAAAAAAAGCTGGTGTGGTAGTGCGTGCTTGTAATTCCAGCTACCTAGGAAGCTGAGGCTGGGAATGTTTTGAGTCCACGGTACCCCCGCCAACACTAGCCTGCACTTCCAAGGGCAAAAATAGCGAGACCTAGCCTAAAAAAAAAAAAAAAAAGTAGCAAAATGTCAAAAAAAAAGTCTTAGCTTTTAGTATTGAAGTATGCTTGTCAACATTTCAACAGCAACTGTATTTATTTTTTAACTTATTCTTTAGCTCCCCACAATAGGAAAATAGGAAACATGTAGATGTATTCTTGCATGTTCTATCACTTAGCATTGTGTAGCTTTCTACTGTACACATGGGGTCATAGGGTACACTACTAAAAACAGTCAGTCTATGAATACATTTTATTTAATCATTCTACTACTTTCCCCTCAATATTGACATCAACAATTGTTGTCATAAACATCCTCGTATATACTAGCATATGTCTTTTGGTAAATACTGTATATTTATTGGAGGGTGAGAGATTATAAAGGAAATAGAAATTGGAATATTAGAAAGTGGTTTCTTTAAGTCAGAAAACAAAACCAAATATTTGTAGAGCTATATCCTAATACTGACAATCTAGAGTCAAAATTGTCCCACGTTTCCATGCTTCAAATCTTTATCATTTTGACCATCTGTTAAATAAATAATGCTGTCAATTGTAAGTTTATTATGTTTTCCTGATTAAGAATTGCATTGATAACATTTAAGTGTCCACTGTCCTTTTGCATAGCCTCCTTTATGAAGTGCTACACAAATCCTAATACTTTCGTGAAAGTCGATATTTTCTATTAATGATTTATGAGAGGTATTTATATATTTACTAATCTTTTGTCAATGATTTGCTTTTCTTCTGCATCTCTGGTGATCAATGATCTTTGTGCTGTCATATAGTTTTGCTTTTCTGGATGTCATATAATTGCAATCATACATCGCATTCCTTTCAGATTGTCATCTTTTACTTGGCAATATGCATATAAGATCCATATATTTTATGAAAGTTAGCTTATTTTTAACATTAATATTTTGCTTCTTACTTGTATATTTTGTCTATTTAATAATTTAGATATTTTTGAATTGTAGATAATTGGAATAATGCAACAAGACTATTCTTACTTCATTCCACTTTTAAAGGAAAATGTTTTAATATTTCCCTATTAAGAAGTAGTTTTCTCTTTGAGTTGGTGAATTATATTAGCTTTTCAAATATTAAATAATTCCTGTTTTGAGCAACCATTATCAAAACCGCATGAATAATGTTAACTGTAAAGAGCTGGGTGCAGGGTTTCAAGAAAGGATGAGCGAGAGAGTGACACAGTCAAAGACTGGGTTATTAGAAGCATGGCTGGTAACAATTTTAAGATAAATTACTAGGTTTTTTCTAGTGTCTAGGCAAGGGGAAAAAGGTGGCTAAGAAAATGTCTTGTGACTAATTAGGGAAGACTTATAGCTAAGGTAATAAAATTTGGTTAAAACAGTTTTTGTGAGATAATGGTGGGCAGAGGGCTTACCCATACATTGTTGGTAACTTTTAAGGAATGTTTTTAAGGTAAATATTGGGGGAATGGAGAAACTGCTTTTTGCTCTTTGGACATTTGTCATTAGTTTTGTTTTTACTGTTGTGAAGCCAGATAAGATAGTAAAATGAAGTTTTAATGTTAGATATAATTAACTAGTATTTGCTTGTGAATGTTTATCTATGTTGAAGTCCTCATCAGTGTTTGGTTACAAGATTTATTCAACTCACACAATTGTTGCTACTTTTTAGACTGATAAACAAGCCTTCACTATTCTGTAATGATACTTATATGCATCTGTATATGTATACATGCATATTTAGTATGTATTGAAATTGCCATTCTCATTAGTCAGTGTCAAATTTATAATTTTGTCTATTTTCTGTGTTGAGTGTCTACTCTTAAAAGATTTTTAAAACAATTTAAAAGCAATTCTCCAACATTTGAGGTCAAGATTCAAATTAAAGTTTCCAGTTTTAGAATAATATTAATTAAGCTCCCACAAATACCATTTATTGACATGCCATTTCTCCTCAACTTTTACCTTGCCAAGTAGATTGAATATTAATTAACCATACGTGAAAAGATCTATTTCTGTATTCTCTATCTTAGCTATAATTATATTTTGTATTAATTTGTTGAGGTCATAGAGTGAAACTAAAAAATGAAACTACATTTTCCCACTATTTTTAAAATTTATGGCAGGTGTGGCTATATATTATACAACATGGAGTTTCTAATATCTGATTTCTTTGTCTGGTCCTTTCAAATGTTGTCCCTTATTAAATCAACTAAATTTGACTAAAAGGTGATTAATTATGATAATAAAATATTGATTTCCGAGTGTGTTAATATTGCTGAAATCATGTGTTTGCAGATTTTGGTGTCAACTTAGTTTTTAAGTTTTCTCCTTTTCAACCTAATTTGTAATGGCTGAAAATGTAACATAAGAAACAGTAGAAGTAATGTAATGAGGCCTTGATTTTATTATTATAAAGATCCATCCTTCACTAATTTTATATGTAGCATATAAAGTGGTGTTTGTGAACACATAAAGTAAATAGATTTTGCACTTAGAGATCTTTAGTCAAGTAAGTTAACAGTCCCTATAAATTCAATTCAGAACAAATCTAAGGCCAATAAAATGGATCTTCAACCCTTTTCATATTAAGGCCTGTTGACAGTTACTTAGTGACTTATGAATAAAACTAAAACAAATGTTCCTCATTAAAGACCTGGATAACCAATATCCTCAAAAATTCTGACACATGTAAACTCTAGATCACAAAAATATGGGCATATTGAATTTAATTTACTGGTATGTTTAGTTCCTTAAGTACCTAAAACATTGGGTCTTAGTTGTAAAACTACCTGAGTTCATTCAATGGTCTTCGTTATTCTGTTGAATTTATCTTTCACACATATTTCTAGGGTAGAACAATATATTTTTTATAAAATGTTCACTAACTTCCTGTTATTTTGTATTATTTTCCGTTAAGAACAAATATGGCTATCATATTTTAATTAATTCCTGTCACTGTTCTCTGATTTGGGAAATATATTTTGCAACAATAAAAATTATTGTTGATATCTGTGCCAATCTTATGTAAATCATAATTTATTTTCAAGAAGTATATTCTAAAGTGTTCAAGAAATAGTTATTTTTTTCATGATTCTTATATTGAAATATATATGTTATATATAGAAATAATGCAATGACATATTAAATATTGTACAGGTAAATTGAATTATGATATCAACTGTACTAGTTGCAAATATTATAAATTCAAAGAGCTTTGGCTTCCAATTCCAGGACAACTCATATATTTCTGGATAGGTGTCTTAGTTTAGTTTTACATGATGGACACAGCATATTCAAATGGGGAATAAATCAGTATATACCTATAAAAATGACAAAAAGTCTTTTTGTCCCAAAGATAATTCTCTTTTCAAAAGATATTTTTATTCTAATAATAGACACTTTTACCCCCATTTCTGTTATTTTGTTAAAGAATTTGGCAGTTGAAATTATTTTTGTTTATTTTTTAAGAGACTAGGTCTTGTTGTTTTGCCCAGGATTGTCTCAAAACTGTGGACTCAAGTGATACCCAACCTCAGCCTCCCAGTTAACTGGGGTTACAGGTGCCCACCTGTTGGCAGTCGAGGATTTTAAGAATTAAATCAAGAATATTCATTTTCAGAGTTAAAATAAAAATATTCCTCAGTTCTTAGCATGTTGTCTCTGGTAGGCCTTCATATATTTTGTTTATTTGTTCTTTTAAGATAATACTTACATTTATTGTACTCCTTTCTTTATGAATAGCATATAATAGTCATTCTTTAATCTATTGAATCGACTGAGATATTACTTTATTGTCAATATTTCCATTTACTAGTGCTTCTTTACCATATATGTGCAGTTGACTAATTCATTATTTACCTCATATATTTGGGATTGAGACATACTCTACTTATTAGACATGCCAGTTTTGTCTGAGTTTTATTTAAATTGACATTATCCACTCTTTTGGAATTTTGGGCGTGATGTTTAAATTTCCCTGTGAAGTTTGAAAAATTTATCTATGCTGTTTTCCTCTTGATATTCCATATACTTTCCTTGAAAAAGAATACACATAAATAGAATGGGGAACTATCTGATTTATAGAAAGAATGAAGCTAATTTGTAAATAACAGTGATTTAAATATAAAAAATAACAGTGACTGTATCATTATATATTTTAAAGTAGAATGCAGTTTTCAAACATGGAATGAATTCGTTTATTTCCAAAAGAAAATAAGTGTGTTTTTCCTCTAAGATATGCAACATATTATTGACAACTCAGGCATTAATATATAATGGTCTCTCAAACAAATGCTTCAGCTTCTGTATTGTCTTCAATATAGAGTACCATAGCTAAGTGCTATTATTAATAGGAATTGGACATTGAAAGACTCTATCACAAAGAACAGCACTCTCAATTATATTTCTATTATGTTTTTAATGGAGATCTACTTCCTAAAATGGAAGTAGATACCTAAGTTTATTTAATAGATCTTCTTCAAAATTAGATTAAAATTTGTTCCCAGAAAACCATGGTCATGGTTTAGGTTTGTTATTATATTGACTGAATCAAAATTGACCATGTATGAAAAATAAAATTATTTTAATGTTTCTAATAGAGACAAACTTATTGTTTGATTGTTACTAGTATTTCCTGTAATATACTAAGTTATGTCATGGAAACAATTACTTGAAATAATTGCTATATGGGGAATTTTGGAAAAATGGCTTCCCTCCTAAAACTTAATACTAAAGATTAGTTAACAGCAACAAAACTATTCAGAAAAATGTAGTCATTGGAAAACAATGGGAAGTTGCTATTTAATTTTCTATCCTGAGTCTTCAATTGTCTAGTTGAGTCTAATGAAAATTTTCCATAACTATATTTACTTGAATCAGCAGTAAAATGTTTTCTTGATTTCTAATAGGTTTCAAGGCATTTTATGGCGGCCCACCTATTCAGAATGAATACCATATGTCTATGGGAGAAACAATCATAAACAATGAATGCAGGTATAGATTTACTTATGAATGCAGGTATAGATTATAATAAACTTTATGTTCTCCTTCAAGCTACCCAAAGAAGGAAATGCTGGTGAAAATGCATTTGAGCGGTACACTCTCTGTCACTATGAGATTATTAGAAAAATATGATTAAGGGAAGATAAGTAAAACTCAAGAATGCAGATCCCATTTGCCTCACAATAAAATTTCTTTCCTTTTAGAGTTATTACTGCCTGTACTTGCAGTTCAAATCATTCAGTTCATCTTAGCAACATTTTTCTAAGACTGGTATAAACATGTTCTGGAATTATGTGATCAATCAAATTCAGGACATAAAGGATACCCTCTGGAATCTCAAAATAAGAAAAACATTTTCCAGTTAGTGTAATCCATTGAGGTATCAGGTGAATTAAAAAAAAATACTCTATACCCTCTGAGAAAGAGAATTGTAAATCTTGAAACATCGTATCACCATATGGTATATTTCAATAAAATTATAATTACTGCAATGTGTCTGTTTTGTTCTTAATATCCTAAATTCCTATTTTATTTTTTCCCTGTCCTCCTAAGTTTTGCTATGTGGCTTCTGCATTATATTTTCATTAATTTACATGTAAATTAAACTTTTTTTTGAGATGCCATTTTCCTTGCAAACTTCTAGATTTTAAAAATGTTTCTCTTGATATTATGTTTGATATTCTTCTCCCAGTGCATTTCTAAATCAATACTTTAACAGTTTATATAAAATCTTCATCAGTCACATGTAATTCTGCTTTATTCTCCTTCTGTGCATACATGGTATCATCTAGAAACTGCTTTCATGAAATTTTTAATAACCAACTAAAATTACTATTCTCAAAGGAAACATCTGTGACTGTTGGTGGAAATGTAGAATAATTAAGCCCCTATGGAAACCACAGACAGATTTCTCAAAAGAAAAAGAAAAGAAAGAATAAAAGAAAAGTTGAAATATTTCCTTTTGCATAATATGGATGTACCTGGAGGGGGCTTATCTCTAGTGAAATAAGTTAGAACAAAAGAAACAAATACAAAAGTATCTCAAACATAAATAAAAGTATCTCAAACATAAATAAACTCTAAAGAAAAACCACAAGAGAAGCAGACAAAATGTTACTGAAGCCAACCCAGGAAAATCAACTGGAGAATTGAGACTACCCAAAAGAGAAAAAGCGGGCTTATGGGGTTGTAGTGGAGGTTGTGGTGTTATAACCTGTTTCTGAATTGATGAGGAGGTGAAGCTATACCTCTGAATCAAACACATTGCTGTAAAGCAAAGAAACCTTGATATTACTAGTAGTTAAATAAAATCCAAAATGAGGGGCATTGGGGATCTCAGTTGGTGAACAATTGGCATTCCTGGAGGTTCCAAACCTTGTCTTGTCCATATCTTGTCTCTGTTTCCCTTCATCTGACCGTTCATTTATACCCTTTCTCATCCTCTGAAAGGAATTGGTAATGTAGTGAATAACAAAAGCTGAATAAAATACAACTCCAAATCATTTACATAAAAATCAGCACTATTAAATATGATATACTCAAACATCTCAACCTTGAATTATTTAGTTATCTGAAGAACAAGATCATTTTTTTATATTATTATGATTTTTATTTTGTCAGCAGCAAGTAACTGCCTTATTTCTAAGATTACTTTATTTGGTCATCTCACTCTTTCACAACAGGTTTTTTAGACTTGGCTTACCTCCCACATTCAGCAATTATAGAAAGAGACAACAAGCCTATTTTCTTAATCCTAGCCACCTTTCTAAGTGCCTTTAATCCAATTGATTTGATATATAAACCCCATCAGAAGATAGATACTATTACTATGACCACTTTAAACTTGAGGACACTGACTAAGAGAAAATTGAGTTTGTTGTATAAGGTTACTGTGTTAATAAGGAGCAAACTTCAAACCATTGCAGTCTGACTTAGTATGTGTGCCCTCATTTTCTACAGTTAATTACTCATGTAATACAAATGTTTATGTTTGTCACTCTCCTTAATCCTTAATAGTATTTTCTGTCCATTATCTCTACCCTTATATGGATGCCAATGTTTTTCTATCACAAAGTCTGGCAAAATGTAAAACCAATTTTTGACGATGATTTTATTTTAGATTTATTAATGATACATTTTAAAACAATTGATATATGCTCATGTTCTTCTTTGTTTTTAAATTGAAATTGGTAGAATGTATTTCCCTTAGCCACTCAAAACTCAAAAACATTTGTTTTGTCCATCTTTTTTGTTCATTCTTGTGAAAAGAAAATGTGTGAGTTATCATATATATGTAATATATTCAAATATTTTCTCACTCTCTATTAGGTAATAATGTACTTATTTTGATTACTTTTAAATATTATACCATTTGCTCTGGTGTTTCTAGGGACTAAGAACATTCATATAAGGAAAACTAGATAATTTAATCATACATCTTTCTTGGGTGATCATAATTGTTATTATCTATCTAATAGAACAATGATGTCAGAGTGGTGTAAGATATTTCTAATTGCAAAAATTTCCTGCTACAAAATTGGTTACCTTCTTGATCTAAGCCCCCTAGTATGTGATGACCTTGAAGGAAAAAATATATGACAGTCTGTTAATTAGTATCTATTACCTGTCATCTATCTAAGTGTTTCACTTTAAAAGCATAAGCAGTTTCCAATGGAAATTTAGTTTCTTTTAGTTCTTTCTGAACAGCTGAATTCCTGAAACCAAGTGTGACACTGTGTAACATTCTGTCTGTACACTGGATTTCAGCTCAATTATGAACTAGACTACTGGTTCTCCTAGTGAAGAGATATTGTACAGCCTAAGACACTAAGAAGCGGCATTCTTAAAATGAATACATTGACTTCTTATTCCCTGTAATGTCTGTACAGTCAAGTCTTACTTGTTCCATTGGGCCTAAAGGAAAACATTACAAAAATGAAACTTACATCTAACCTAAAAATCTAATTTTTTAAAATAGATTTCATCAAAATTTTATTCAACATTAAGGCAAAATTACCTGGTCTAAACAGTCATTGTTCCTTTCAAGGTGATAAACCAAAGGAGGATAAAGTTTTTAATAACAAATAAATTATGGTGCCACCAATAAAGCTATAAACATAGAGTTTTCGGCATCCAGAGAGAAAAATAATGAAGCAGAACACATAAATAATGCTTTTTATTTAGTACATTTAGAGTAGTGTTTTCACAGTATTTGGAGAGTGAGTATATCACCTGGTGTGTGTGTTACCTGGTGTGCATGTTTGTATGTTTTTGTCTTTCTTAGAACGGTTCACTTTCAGCAGAATAAGATGTTGTTCTAAAAATGAGAGCAACTCCTTAAGTAACACTGTAGCTATTTTCTCATTTTGTACTGTGTTCTTCAATCTTAATAGATGTCTATATCTAGTTTTTAATTTAATTTTAAGTCTCTCCCCATGGTGAACATATTTTGTTCTTTCATGTTCAAAACTAACTTTTCCCTGTAAACTTCTCTTTTTGCTTTTACACCTCATTCTGAATCATCAATTCAAAGTATATTAGTCCTTGAAAATGTAATCACTATCATTTTGGTTAACTTGGACTGATGTTATATCAAATAAATTTTTCTCTGGTGATATATACTATGTTTTATAATCAATTGCTTCTTAAAATATCAATAAATTAAATGTAATATTTTTTTCAGTTGCAATTTCCTTTACTATCAACTGATTATGCTTAACTTTTTATCAATTTTGTTCAACTTAGCTTCATTATTTTTTACCTCTTCTTGACCATAAATTTTCATATTTAATAGATTTGTGGATCTTTTACATCTCCATCCCATTTTTGTTAATTCTACTTCTCCCTGACTTGACTTTATGAGTGTTGGATTCCTTCTTATCATATATTTTTAAGAATACTTGAAGAATTGCATGTGTCCTGAGAGAAAGTTGCATTGCTTAAGGGGGGATTTGTAGTAATTTCAGACACTGGGGGCACAACCAGCTCAGGGAAATTTTCATCTGTAATTACAGCATGAATATTTTCAACATGAAGTTTGGCAGAAAAAAAAAATACAAAAAACCTTTGAAGTTGGCTACACTCAAAGTTCTCTTCCCTCAGTTACCCTCCTGCTCAATCTCAAACATTGTGTTGTTCTGGAAAGGGACAGGGGACCCTAGTTTATCTCTAATTTACTCTTTTCTGCGAAAGCCTCAACATAGCCAGCACTTGTAGATACACCTTTTAGCATGGGCTGTTAGCTTTTCCTTTCTGTTGTGTGCCAGGAGGTCATGTAAGCACACTGCCAAGGTAACCACAAATTCTCTGGCAAAAAAATAAACAACGTTACTGGTCATTGCAATAATCTAATTCATATCTTCAGTTAGAATTTGGTCTTAACATCTTTCCATCTTGTAGAAATAGTTTGTTATATCTCTCCAACACTTTTATATGCACTCCTGACAGATGCATAGCATGTCATAATATAAGAAATGAAGGACACATGTATATTTTATCATTGTTATTTTAAACTAATTCACTTTGACTGATACTTATGAACATGTGGCTTTTAATCTTATTTTGCATGCTTGTGTTGTTTTGTATTGAGTAGCTTCATCAAATTTGCATATTATTTATACTATACTATAAGCTATTATTTATACTCAAGTGGTCTGTTTGGATATTAAAACATACCAAAATATGCTTTAAGAGGAAAAAAAAAACCTCATCTCTCTGTTCTAAATCAATGAGTGTTCAGTTTCCAAAAAGAAATAAATCATTGCTTCACATTAGAATAGCTAAATATGATCCATTTATGTTTTTAATTATTTGTGTTTAATTAATGTTAGCTTGTAAGTATGGTCCCCAAGATTTTATTAAGATAATTTCTATCTCCCCAAAGTATATATAATTGGAGCAATTTTTAAATTTCATAGGCATGATATGGAACCATAAGAAAACCACATCACTTTGAAAAAGTATTTGCAGAGGCTGGAAACGTGTATGAACTGAGAAGTGATGTAAGGCAAAAATAAATGGTGACATTTGTAGTGCAACCATCCCCATCCAGGTAGGCTCGCTATCCTCTATCTATTCTAGTAGTCAAGAAACAATGGTGATGCCCATGGTGGACTTTACAGGCTTCAATGCTCTCTCCGGGAGCCACAGACACAGCAGGCAAGGAGGCTGGGCCAATTGTACAGCAAGCAGACAAACAGGTAAGCTGGGCAAGAGAGGCACAAGCGAACTCCTCAACCTGCCGGAATTGCCATGCTCTCTCTCTGACCATTTTCCCAGTGTCCTTCCTGGAATTCTCTCTGTGCTCCTCCCTGGTGACACTCCTCCTTTTAGCTCTGCCTCCTGGGTCCAGGTGAACCCACTCATGCATGCACACACCTTGGGGGCCAGGCTTGTACAACCAAGGGGGGAAGCACAATACCACAGATACTGCTCAGAGGGGCTAATGGTGGAAAAAACCTGACTCACTCACTTACCCTACGCATTGCACCAACAAAAACAATTTACAGCCATGGGATCCACTGAGTACACCTTGAAATTATCAACTCACTCCTTAATCCATTAAAGTTAGTTTGTGAATAGTAAATGCTTTTGAGAAAAAAATGATATTGTACTAAAACTATATAAAAGTTGCTCATCTTTAAGCAGTTAATTTGAAAATATTATACAATGATATATGGATCATGTATTGCAGATTCACTGTGTATAATTGTGTATATTTGATATCAGACAAAAATGAAAATGATTATATTCATATTCTGAGTGCTTATTAGTTTATTGTAGTTACTGGGAACTTAATCTCATTTTTTTGGCCCTATTATCCTTTTAGAGCATGTTCTATCTCAATTCTACTTATCCTGTGAAATAAGAAAGTTAAAGTCAAAATGAAAATAGCTGAAAGAATATATGAAACATTTTCACTTTTTTCACTTCACATTTAAGCCAGGGCAGACCTAAATGATATATCTTTGCTTATGGTAAAGGGAGAGCAGCTGCTATAACTTAATTAGCTTGCCCTTCTCACCAGCAACCTTAATTAGGATGCCACTAATTGATGTACTATACTTCCAGAGGGCTAAACAGAATTAACTTCTTTGAATTTGACCTGAAAGGATATGCCATAAACTACAATTTTGAGAACTTAAGAGACTCAAATTTTATAACTCAGCATCTTTTTTAGACATTGCAAAAAATATAAATGCAAATATCCTAGCTTATAAAATATGGTGCATTCCCACAATAATGTGTTCTTCTGTGTTCTTCTACAATGAATAAAATTTATTTTCATTATCTGTAACTTTACTTGCATTTTCAACATTTAGAGTATTAAAATATATTGAGATAGATGAATATAGACTATAATATGTGTTTGCAATATGTAACGAACATTGAAAACTTAAAAAATCCTGTACATCAAGTCAAATCTAACATAATATTTAAGAGAGAGAATTCTAAAATTGCATCTTAAGTGTGATTTCTTAAGAAGATCTTTCACATCATGTTCTATAATTAAACATCTAATGGGAAAGGAAATCATTTAAATCTCATCAAATAAAATATGCATCAGAGTTTTCAATTAATTGAATCCCATCCCTGTCTTAAGATGTGGTAGTTATAGAAACTTTACATGTTCACAGAATTTGTGCATATTTTTAATAAAAAAAAGGCACAAAGAAGCAATCTCATTAGTAAATTTTAAAACTAAACAATCTCATAAATGTCTTTTCAAGAAGACTCATTTGGAATATACTCCCATATAATATGCATACATCATATAATGGGTGTACCTAAGTACCTAATAATATACATATAATAGTAATATAATGTAATATATATTATATATAATATAATAAATAATATATAATAATATATAATATTATTAATTATATTATATTACTATTATATGTATATATAGTATCATAATATATTATAGTATAGTATAATATTATATAATTATATATAATTATGTTATAAATTAAGGTATATTATATAAATATAATTAAAATATATAACATATAATAGTATAACATAATACTATTATATGTGTATATGATATATATTATAATATATAATAATAATGTAATAACAATATACTTATAATACTAATTATATGCATAAAATACAATGTAAGTAAAACCTAATCTACACCTTTAATATATGAATAGTCTAACTTTTTATTAGATGATTGCATAATAATTCCAAAAAGAGTAAAATCTACTTTTCTTATGTTTAATTTTATTGCTTATTAAAATAATTTGAATGTGATTTGGAGAATATGAATTATTTAAGCTAAACCAGCATAATTGTATTTGATTGAAAAATATTTTTCAGTTAAAAGAATTTAATCACACTGCTTCTCACCCCTCAAAAATATTCCAACAAAGCTATATGAACAACCCACTCATTACTGATAACTAAAAAACTAAAATCTGTTTTTGAAAATAAACGCATTTTGTATAGTACAACTTTAATAAATTGAAGAGTTCATCCATATCCAATTTATAAACATACTTCTAAAAACGAACATGCTTCAAAATACCTTTTTTAATTTTTCACAGCAAGATAATATTTAAATTATAGTTGTGAGATATTGATGAAAACGCTTATATTTCAGAAGTTATTCAAAAGCTCTTCCAGTGATAAGATTCCCAGAGTAGTGAGAATAAAAAATATTTTTAATGAGTAAAGACTATATTATCTTTTAAAATTATACTATGTGACTTTTGAGGAAATTGAGGCTGAAGTCCTTCAACCATGTTTCCCATAAACAAAATATAATCATTATTGTGTGTTATCTACTTTATGCATATAATTTTTAAAGAACTCTGCATTTTATGTGGAGTAAAAATTTTATTTTGTTGAAGTCTGAAACACAGCTGCATTTATCAAACAATAAATATCTAATGTCATAATAAAAATGTAATATGACATAGTATGATTATGGAACCTGTGATTACTATTTTTATACAGTATTTCAATTAAAAAAAGATTGTTGACAGTGACAGCATTCAAACTGTGATACTCTAAAGATAATAAATACAAGCACTTTGATGGAAATTGATCAACAGAGTTTAGGAAAAATTAAAGCAGTGTACCAAGAAGGCAAAGCTTGAGAAGGAATATTTCATGGAGACTTGCTACTACTTCAGATCATGAAGGGAGCATTACCAGAATCTGGAGTGATTTACAAGTAAGTCATCTGGCTGGTTGTGCTGTGCTTGTTATTGGAGGAATATGATCACTTCCATCCTACGGCTGCTTGTAGCAGATTCGCTTGGTAGCACTGTTGTGAAAATTGAGGTAAGTTAATGGCTATCGCTCAATGATGAAGAATCCTATTTGATGTAGTAATCTCTTCTCTCTGCGTTCTTCCTTTGCAGATGTATCCTGAAGAATATATTTTGTCTTTTATCTACACAAGTGTTATATGTTGTAAGATCTTAAAATCTTCATGTATATTGTTTATAAATTTAAGAATTTTTTCTTCTATTAAAGAAGCATTTATTGAATCAAGTTCCACAGATTTCTGATATCAAATAGTAAGAGATTTGGTCACAGCGTTGTCCATTACAAGGAGAAGAAACTGTATGATATCTGTAGCATGTGTTTAAAGGTATCAAATAGTTATTGAAGCATAAAGAGCTAGAGTAGTTAAAGGTATTGAGGTATTACCTCTATAGAGGTAGCATGCTATCCACTGGGGTATCTTTTGTTTGTTTTACTGTTCTTTGTCTCTTCTTGCATTTTTTTTGTCATCTTCTTGATATAAGGTTAAGCTGTACTATGTTATTCATTTCTCCTCAGAGCAGCTAATTATGATCAAGAACATAGGAGATATGAATGTATCCTACATCAAAACTAATGGGTTCACTTTCTTATCCTGTCATATTACACAGATGTATGTGGAAGACAGGAGATACTTGGATTAGAGACAAAGAAAGAATATTATATACAAACAGTGAGACATTCATGTTTGTATTGTTTCCCTTTGCTCCCTTCTTCCAAGTTTGTGGGGGTGACTTTTGTCTAGTTCCCATGAGTGCTGTTCAGGTGAGGAACACTTAATTTAGTAAACTTCCCAGATTGTAAGTGAGCTCCTGATACTTCTTTCTTTTCTTCCCTTCTGTAGTCTTTTTTTTTTTTTTAATTACTCTGGAAAATGAGCAAATGATCTCTAATAGGGAAACAGAAAGGTTTTTATCTTTATTAGCCAAGCAAATTGCTACTAATCCCAAAACTAAAGAGATGTGAGAGATATAAGAAATTATGTCTTCTAGTGGTCACCATTTCTAATTCTATTTACTATTTGCAATGCAAACTCAATTCTCTCTTGTGCTCAAGAGAAATTATGATTTTGTAGATTGTATGTGTTTTTATTCATAGAATGGAAGCTAATTTTTCTCATAGCTTTCTATAGTCTAGGGCGAAACAGAACAGTATAATAAGATTTTTTTTAAGTTAGTCTTTCTGGAGGATATATAAATATTCTGACATTAGTTTATACTAAAAGTGTATTTGCATGTGCATTTGAATATATATACAATTGAATACTTATTTGTACATATTAAACGTTCTAATATTTTGAATTACAGACATTGTAAAATAAATATATAACTATCACAAATGTTTTTTCAATGCTTCCAAGTGTAATATTACCATAAAGATGTCATCTGCTATTCTCAGTGGCAGAGAACCATTTGCAGTTCATAGGAATTGAAAGAATGTAGATTTAGCATTACTTAGTCTTAAATTGTTTGGGGCATGACAAAATATTCAAATATAATGTAAAAGAAGGTCTATATGTTAATAAAATTTTGTTATAAATTATTCCATTTTATGGTGCTTTTAAAAACCATTCAAAATACAGTTCATTTTTATAGGCAAAAATCCTTTTATAATATATAAATTGAAAAAAAATTCCTCTGGCATAGTGCCTATGCCAAAAAATTCAAAGACAAACAACAAACTTATGAAAATTATTTGATAGAAATGAAAAAAAAATCTTTAGCTGAGTAAACACTCCAAATTAATACAAAAAGATAATACACTTATTGTTAAAATTATAAGGCATACTTTATTTATATAATAGAAATGAAAATTTGTCAACCTTACGTTTGTGTTAATGCATATTTAAGCAAGGATCATATATCTATATATTTTGTCCCATTATACTGTCAAAATATAAAAGTCACCACATTTGTTATTTTAGAGCAGAAACAAATGAGTCCTCTCATATACACTCTGGTTGAATGTGAATTGGCAAGGCATTTCTCAAGAGGAAATTTCCCAGTAGATATAAGAATATTCAATTAGTACTAAATAATGCTGAAATTCAGTTGAAGTTTGAAAAGTTATGTTTTATTTCTTTGAGATTTGCAAAAATTATAAAATCTAACCTGACCAAATTGTGGCACAAATGTAGTGTAATAGGATAATTTCCACATTTTTATGAAAATGTAAAGGGTGTAATCATTTCAATTAACAGTTTGCCACTGAGCAGAAAATTTCTACCTAAGAAAAATACCCCAAGAAAATACCCTAAGCTCTTGAAACCCCACTCTGAACTGTATATTAAATTATACACCACATTGTATCTAATAATATTTTGATCAGCATTATTCATAAAGAGTAAAGGATAAATGTACAATTGAATTATAGTGACAGCATTCAGTGGTTACTGCAAATAATGGAAATAAATAAATTGTAGTCATTCAACTTAGAATACATTTATTTCTTAGAAATACAGTCTTGAATTAGAGATGCTAAGCATGGTATGAGTCTATGTATGTGAATATTAAAAGCCAGTCAAAGTGAACACTACCGATATGTTAATTAGTCAAGCATATAACAAGTGATCTTGATCTAAAAACAAAGTCCTATTTTCTATATCAGAATGGTTGCAAAGTTAGGAGTATAAAAATATGTTTTGATGGAAGGTTAAACAGGCAGTTTTTAAAGAGGTACTGGAGTTGAAAAGGCACATATGTTTTCCATTCTCTTAAATGTGATCAAGGTTTTATTCCAAATAAAGATTAAAAGGTTAAATGGGTGGATAGAATATAATTGCCAAATGGAAGATGATGTCTTATTTTGTTGTGTTCCAGATAAAATAATCTGATCAAATTTTAGAGTGAACCAGTTCTCTAAGTAGTGATTTGTAATAATCTGATATCTTTGTTTACTAGGAAGATTTTTATAGTTAACTCACAGTATTTCCTTTTGAAAAATGCTTATATTTGAGATTTCATCCACACATTCCATGTTTTATAGCCAGAACTTTGACTAAAGTTCTCTAATTGGTTTCTTTATAACTAGTCTTGCATTTGACTAATTTTTCATTGATTTGAGGCAGCTTTGAAAGAATATGTATGTTCTTATAACCACCATTAATCAAGCTAATATTCAGTTTATTTAAAATATTGCAACTGTCTGGAGAGAAGAATGGAGAAGAGGGAGGAAGCAAGGAGGAAAGAAAGAGGAAAGGAGGAGACTGAGGAAAGGGAAAAGAGAGAGAACAAGAAGAAGAGGGAATATGGGTATTATGAAAATTTGATAGAACAAGTTGAATGGATAAAAAGTCATCAATGTTTCCTAACTAAGCACTCTTCATTTTAATTTACATATGCCTTTCTGTTTTAGATAAACTGAAAATATGACCTGTTTTGATAAGCAACAAAACAATGAATATTTCTTAGTCTTTCTGTGCTGATGATGTGTGCATTTTTTTTTTCTCTCATAATGAAAGTTAGCTTTGCAAAACAATAGGGTGTGCTGGTCAATTACTGTCAGAATAACCAACTCCACAGCAACTATTTCAAAATCAGAATTGTTAATGTTGGCAGTGTCCTTTTTGCATACAGATGGTTAATACTAAGCCAGTCTGTCCATTGGATTTATTAACTTTATGATTTGAGGTTTTCTATCTTAACAAACATGTAAACATGTACTTTCACTAAAACACAATTTTCTAAAGTCATCCTTCATTGGTGCATTTGTGTGTGTTTTGTCTGTATGTTTACTAATGGCTTATCACTTCTAGCTTTAGGCCTTTTCATTGGGATATGAATTTCATAGATTATGTGACTGAATTCTGAGGTTAGAATTTGGAATCTGTGTCAGCATTTTAACAAAGATACTGATTTATGTATGGCATTAAAATGGTCTCCTTTGGCATCTGTGAGCTTCATTATTCAGGTGCTATGTACCTGTTTCTTTTAAGTGACACTGCATCTTTATAATACATCTGCCAGCCTCATTTACCTATTTCTATTATATATATATATATATATATATATATATATATATATATAACTTATTTGATATTTATTCCCACGTCTTTAGTGATTTCATGGAATCTGTCTGTATTAGCAGAAAATCAGCAAAACTCTTATTTGGATGTTACTTAGAATGTATTAGTGAACGAGTGAAGAACACGGCGGGGGGGGGGGTAACAGAACAATATGAGCCTGTAAAAAATATGTGGGATATTGTCCTTGAGAAATGAGGTCATGTAAAAATTAATTTATCTAAATAAATAAAACACTATGAATGGTGGAAAGAGTTAAATAGAGTTGCTACGTATAACTGTCTTAGAAAGCTGAGTCAACATTTCAAAAGCACTGTGAGTACACTAATTAAAATATTGACACATTTTACAAAAAAAAAAAAAAAAAAAAACCTCAAAATAACTTGACTGATGATTTTCCCAAAGCTGAAGTCATTTGAATGGGAACATTTACCCCCACAATATAAACTACTTTATAGGGATAACTAACTCAGTCTAATACGTCTCCTTATTTACTCTAACATTCAGCATATTACCTATAAACCACTTAAACTTATGTCCTTAGTACCACCATTATTAGCACTAATAATACAAATAAGTGAGATTTATTGAACTCTAAAATTTTCCAGACATGTGTTTTGCATACTTTAATAAATCAAAATTTTATAGTAACTTATTGAATAGGTATTGCTATCAAACTTACTATAAATTGCAGTAAATTGCAGGCATGTGCATTAAAATGTTTTTTTAAAAAAGGAATTTTTTTTTTTTTTTTTGGTTATATGAATTTCCAAAAGAGTGTGGAGGAACCTTTTTTTTTTTCTTTTTCTTTTTTCTTTTTTTTTTTAAATACTAAGTCGACTGGGCAAAAAATGGGAAAGAATAAGCTATCATTATACCTTCATTAAACTAGGTCTATGGAACTTGGCCAAAGTCAGCATTGTGAGGAAGTAATGAAAAAAGTTGTTCTGATCTTTTTCATGGTTGCACTTTGTTCTGAAAGTTTGAAATTATCTTTCCTATAGAAGTCTGTTCATATCAAATAGATTTTTTTTTAAATGTAAGCAGTTCTTTTTGGTTATTTTATTTATGTGATTAACTATCATTTTACTTATCTGAAATATGTTTCTTCAGGTGAACTGATATTTTTAGTTTCAAAAAAATGGACACAGAAAACTACGAGATCTTATTTCAAAGATAGTTGAATGATGAATCACCTTATTTATTGATTGGTTTTCATTTTATCTGTATATGATAAAAATCAACTCTCCAACATACTGCACCCTGCAGTGAAACACCCAAGTTTCTCCACCACAATCTACATTGCTCTCACCTTTCCCGCTAGAAGTAAGATGACAGTTGATGCCCATCCAGGAAATTTTCACTAATGGAAAATATTAGGAAATAAAGTGCATGTGGCATAGATTTTTTTTTCTTAAACATCCATTCATTCATTCTTTCATTGTGTCCATGCATACAAATTTGACAATGTCTAGTGCTATTAAATCTTTTTAAGCTGGCAAAGATGTTTGTATTTAGAGACACAACAATCATGTAAATTCTTTTTGAATGATAAGTAGTCAAACATGTCTTTTAATATTTAAAATTTACATATACCTCAAATAAAATATAAAAAAATGCATCATGTGAATAACTATTATTAAAAATATTACTATTAACCCCTAGATAGCTAGTGGAATATTGAGATCCATTAATAAAAATACATGTCTGAGAGTTATGACTTAAAGATGGTAGAATAAGAAGAACTTGATCTCACTCCTCCCACTTATTCAAAAATTACACAACTAATTATGACAAAATTTATATAGAATAAGACCTGAAAGACTGATAAATATAACTCCCATAACAAAGGATGAAATGGCAGTGCTAAGAATGTTAGGCCAGAGAGATATACTTTTGCCAAGGAGGATTTCTGCCCATGCTGTCGAGATTAGAGTTAGGATGGGATATCAAAGTTGTGGAAGTTTTCCTTGGAGAGTAGGAAAGAGAGTTCCCCCCTACATGGATCTGGTTCTATGGATACGTGTTCCTGGAGCTCTAGCATTGAGACACCAGTAAGAAACAAAATCAAACAAATCCAGGAATTGTAGGAAATGAAGAGCCCATCTTTCAAGACAAACAGACAAGATCATTCACCCTTGAACCTAATACATTTAACAGCTGCTTGAAGAGTAACTGAATCGTGGGTGAAATAATTCCATGTGTTCTTACAACTGCTGACAGAGAATCAAGAAAACTTTAGGGATGATTTCTAGACCTCACACACTGGCAAGCATCATCTTGGCAGCTGCTTACATCCTTACTAATACTAGCCCTGGAAGGCACAATTATGGTACATTATCTTCTTCAAGTCTGCTTATAATATATGGGTGAGCCCTGATGTGATTCCACCTAGCCCTGTGAGTTAGCATTTTCTCTTCTTTTTTGAGAGAGGTTGCTGCCCACTTAAGAGGGACTTCATACTGTTGGGCGCAGTGTTGGACTTCCAGACTTGTCTGAAAACACCCTTACTCATTTTTCACCTCAGCAATTAGTCACGTTAGTATTTAGATTCTACAGCTAAAAAATTTGTGACAAAGCATGGATGTTTTCATATGAAAAAGTAAGCCTCAACACATTGCTTCTACTTATCAGGAACATTTTAGAATTTACTGTAAGAGCTAATTTTCCTCTGGGGTATTCTGAATGGGTCTAAACAACAGAGGGAGAAAATACACACTTTAATTTTAGTGGGCCCTAGATCTAAAAATTAACACAGTTGTGTTGTATTCATAGTAATATTGTTGTGTTGGTTGTAACTAAAGTGCATACTTAATCCATTATTAGACAGTATTTTAAAGGTCATTTCCTAAAATTTAAAAATAACATGATTATGTGTAAAAATTAAAAATAAGTCTTCAAAAGTTTAGAAATAAAAATATTAAAGCCTTGTTTTTATAAAGATAGATTATTTTGAATAATAGATATTATAGTTAAAAATGACATGTGATGCATATATATATGCATAGATGTATATAATTTATATTTTATTTCTATATTTAGTGCACATATGTTCTCTTTCTTTACAGACAAATCATGTCAACTGAGATAATTCCCAAAAAAAGTAATTACAGAATTATAACTGAAAATTTGAGTCAACTTTACCATGAAAAAAGTCAGTGTTTGTTTTTTTTTTTTCATTTTAAAGGGAGAGCATCACTCTACTATAATTAACTATAATTAAATTATAACTGTAAATTATAATTGAAGCAATTAAATGAGGTCAACTTTAATTTTTCACTACTATGTTTCAAGTTATTTCTTTTTGTAACAGAATTACCATCTCAATTACTTTTAATTTTTCATCAAGTGAACAATAAAGACATGTATTCAATATGGTTTTGGTCTGATGAAGTAGAGTGTTTTGAAGAAAAGTCACATAAATTTTATCTGGATTAATAACTTTCTTCTGCACCAGAATCTTTTAGTAAAGTTAAAAATGTATTGAGATCTAGTTGGCATACATTGTATAAGTTCCAGAAATAGAGCATAATTATTTGATATTCATGTATATTGTGAAGTGATGGTCACAGTAATTGTAGTTAACATCCATTTCTTGTGATGAGAACTTTTAAGATCTACCCTATAAAAGACTTTCAAATGGGCAATTCATATCAATTGTTGTTATCCTGATGCAACATACAACAGGATAACATAAGGATAACATGAAATAAGTATTAAATAACTGGGAGTTTACAACTTTTGAGTTTTTTCACCCATTTCTTTTATATCATCCCAGTCCTAGATAAACATGCTAACTCTGGTAAGTTTGGTATGAACTTAATTTTTAATGTTCTCTTATTGTTTTTCAAATTTATACATTTTAAATGAGGATATTATCTCATTTAAAATGAGAAAAACTAGTTAATATTGTGGACTATTACTTAGAATGTTATAAAACTTCATTCAAATTGACATAAATGACCAGATTTAATGTTTTATAACTGTAATAACATTCTCTATATATATATATGTATGTATATATATATATATGTATGCTGTGTGTATACAAATTGTATGTACATATGCACACATCCACACACACACCCTGATAAGTTGTTTGCACATCTATCTCAGCTAATGTAAATAGTACTGCAATAAGAAAAATGGGGTGGCATATATCTTTTTTAGTTAGTGTTTTCTTTGAGTATATAACCAACTGAATCATAGGGCAGTTCTAGTTATATTTTTTGAGTACAATCTTTGCTGTTTTCCAGAGAGTATGACACTGAGTGTAATGAGGGCTCCCTTTTCTCCATATCTTCTGCAACACTTGTGATTTCTTGTATTTTGAGTAGTAAGTAATATTTTGCCCAATGTAAAGTATTATCTCATTGTGGTTTTTGACTTGTATCATCTTAATGACTAGTAATGTTAAACATATTGGCATAAACCTATCGTCCACCTCTGTATTTTCTTTGTAAGACCATCTTTTCATATCTTCTGGCTATTTTTAATCAGAATTATTTTTCTATTGGATTTTATGAGTTCTTTATATATTTTCAATGTTAGCCATATATACATATACATAAATATATGTGAATATATAAAATCAGATATATTATTTGCAAATATTTTTTCTCAATTTGGTCAGATGCCTTTTTATTTTGTTAATGGTTTGGTGTATGGTCATACATAGTCTTACATCTTGTGTTTTACATTTGTGTCCTTGTTTTGGGTGTGGATTAAAAAATATACACACATGGGTTATTTCTGAGCTCACTTTAATCCTAATTTATGTTTTAAATACAATGATTAGAGTATGTTATTGATCACTCTATGTAAGAATTTTCCATTTTGAGAAACAAGAAATACTTTAGATTTATGTTTTTATTCATTTTAGTTGTCTGTGTGAATGTGCATGAATGTATTTGTATGTGTATGAATGTAGTGAATGTTGCAATTCACTTTGTACCATCTTCAATATTGAAAGTTTAGTTTATGACTTTAAGAACTCTCACTAAACATCAGAGGGAAAACTATTCTCCAATTCATACTAGGTGGTTGCATCACAGAAACAGGAGTACATTGAAAAATATAATTAGATAAGTAAGTAGCAGAAGATTGGAGCATATACACCATATTAATAAAAGGAGATAAATTGTCTCCTTAGAAGCCATGTTATCCCTAGAGGACAGAAAAATGTTTTATTCTGAGAGCTAAGTTAAGCTAAAATAATGAACTATCTTTATAATCATAAAATATGTATAAAATGCTAAAGTCAGCTGGGTACACTGCCAAATACATTTGTATTTTAGGAGGTTGATGAAAAATTGGAAAGACTTTTCACTGAAAAAGTACTAGAACTTGGTAGTAATAGACTAGCTAAGATTTTTTCTTACAAATTCATTTCATTGAGTATCTAGTTTAGTGGGACTATTTAACCCCCTTACTATCCATCCTTTACACTGAATGCAATTGTTAATTCTACAAAAAAGGAAAAAGAATAAATTAATATACTGTACCTGCACTTGCTTAACTCTAGTCAGTATAAATTTCAGATATATTTGACCTAGTTTACTGAAGATGGTGGTAAATTCCAAGTGCTATCCTTAGTTGTAAGAGAGTTCCATGACTATACAGGCAACATTTGCAGGCAAGAGAGAATAAAGTGAAATTATGAAAAAGTGCTGAAACCAGTAAGTGACTTTCAGCATCTTCATGTGTTTTGAATGAACAGATAATGGAATTTATTAATAGTTTGAATGGGAAAAGTTAGAGGAAAGAAGTCCAGAAGATCCAGGTTTTGTAACCTGAGCAAAAAGAAGAGCAACAGAGTCATCAACTATGATAAGGAGTCAGCTTGTGTTTGGGAAAATTCATGCTTAGTGTAATATATTTTATTTGCCTTCCAACTCTTTCAGTATTTGACCTTGACCTCCTAGAGGGTTCAAAAAACAGTTGTATAGTTTAAGTTTTTTGAGAAGGCAAAACTAACTTGCACATAATGGACAGATAAGGGATATCAGAGGCTATATAATGGTCTACTTTATTATGGGTCACACTTTTAAATTAATTATTTTAGAAATTGATACGTTTTTTTACAATTATATCAATGATAGATGTGTACTTATTTCATAATATATAAATGCCATTCATTTCAAAATATTATGATCCAGTCTTAGGTACTGTTGCAAAGATTTTACTGTTAAGGATTATTTATCAATTATGCCTATTACTTCAATAGATACGTTCTAAAATGCAACAAACTAAATATCCCTGAATTAGGAATATATATATATATATATTTCCAAATATATTTGCAAGTATCTGAATTTTTCTTTATTAATATAGACATGGAATTTGTCACTCTTGCTTTACATGCTGCAATTAACAGTGAGACCAATAATTTCTAATATTTCAAAGCTGTTTTGTTTCTTTTTGAATTGTCTTTTATAATATTTCATATTTAGCATGCCTGGATGGCTGCACTTACTGATTCTGATATGTACTTTAACACAACAATAAATAAGGCATTGTAGAAATGGAAAAAATATAGATTTGGAAGGAAGGACCAGCGAATTTCAGAATTAGATCCACACTCAACACTAACTGATTTTGAGGAAATGTTACAAAAGAAAACCTTTCCAACAAATGCTAATGGAAAAACAGGACACTTGACTTTTTGCTTTTTGTTTACTTTGACAGCTGCCTCAGATATTTTCTCTGACTTTCAACTTTTTCTGACTTAGACTTTTTTTCCCCACAGTTTCTACTACTTTTACTTCAATAATTAGAATTTCTATGTTTCTTGATAACCATGAATGGTAATATCAAAACAAAAAAAAAATAAACATGCATAGCATAGTAGTTAATAACAATGGAATTATTTCAGAGTATGACTGGCATTGAAGGATCCAGGGAAAATAATATGATCATGGAATGGAAATGGCATATGTATAGTTAGGAAACCCTTGAAAACAAAAATTCATTTACCTTATTTCTATGGTTGTTACTCTTACTTGTGCTTTGGAATTTCTTTTGTCTATATTGGAAATATAAAGCAAAACAGCAGAGCTACTGAATTTAAGGTGCTGGTAATCTCCCAACCGCAGAGAGCTTCCTCAGCAGAGCTTGAGGGAACACATCCTGAGAATAATGCTTGTTTGTGTAGACTCCTCTGTGTGTTACAAGTCAAACTTTCAGCCAGTTAACTCTATCTTCAACGAAGTTATTCTGTAGATTTACCTGCCAGAGAGGAAACAAATAACTCACACTGAGTCAGCAAAAAGAATGAATTGATAGATGAGTACTTAGGAACTATTGGAGCCAGGCAGAGAACAGCTAATTTGTGTGTGGGATGGAAGCAAATGTAAAAAATGGTATATAATATGCTGAAAGGCTTAGAATAAAGAGAAAAGAATAGAATGTCTCTAAATGTTGTCCTTTTATTGATCCTTTAAGAAAACTGGCCTGTAGCCAAGTGTTCAAAGAATTAAGGAACACCATTATGTTTCCAGCAGTGAACGAATTACAAATATGCATTTTATATATTGTTCTTTAACCCTCGAAGCAAATAGGTGACATATTTACATATGTGTTATTTACTGAAAGCTGAGAAAGTTAAATGATTAACTCATGAAGAAGCTATAGCTTCTGACTTTGTTCTATTACTCTAGTATTTTTTTTTTTCTTTAAATTCAGGCAATGCTGGTTTGCAGTACTGTACATATGTTAGGAATACAAATTCAGTTCATGTATCTTCAAATGACTTGTCATGTCACACCAACTTCCAGAATACTTGTAACCCTCATTGAGATCCATTGACAAACCCACACCTCCATCCCAACACTACCATTTTGATCTCTTTCCCACTTCTGCTGACCTCAGGCCTGCAGCTGGATAAGTTAATTTTAGAATATGGTTTACAGATCTTTATGTTACTGATGCATGGGTCACACTTCCTCAGATACACATCCCTAAGCCATGCACACCTCAGGTGCCCACAACCTCTACCATAGTCCATTGGGCACTCACTCTCCCAGATTTGTAACCTCAATACTACAGTCAGACCTCTAACCAGTGCTTCAGACTCGTGATTAACTGGTTTATTTTGACTCCAAGTACCTTTGACAATGTCTCAGACATTTTTGTTGGTCACATATGAGAGTATTCTAGTGAACTGCTAGAGATGCTGATATACATTCTGCAAGCTAGAGGGAAGCCCAGGCAACAAAGAAATATTTATTCTAAAACTCTAATAATGCCAAAATGAGAATCTTTCTATGTTACACTGTGCTAAACAGAGTTAAGAAACAGCGTTTCCTGCAGGTGGAACAATAGTATATTTTCAAGTGATGTGAGAGAGCTTCATTTCAATAGGTATTGTTAGGTATCATGATAAAGAGAATGAAAAGTATTTTCATATTAATTCGCTCCTGGAGAAAGTGAAGGAAGTGTTATGACTTCCTTCTAAATTCCATTCCTCTACAAATTAGAGGATGTATTCATATTGAAGTCATTATATTGAGTCCATATGCTCTTAAAGAAAAAAAAAACACCTGAGATTATAGACTTACATAAATATCACCCCAACATAACAGATTAATATAATCAAAAATTGCATTTTGATTTATGATTATATAATCCCTGATAATAGTGTTCAATATGATATGCAAAAAATTAAAATTTCACTTGATAGTATTCATTCTCCAAATACAACTAAGTCCTGCTTAAAAAAAAAAAGCAAAATCCTGTAATAATTCTACTACAGAAAATGTTCCTGATTTTTACATAAAATATAAATTACAAAAGATGTGGTTATTCAGGAAACAGCATACAGATTCATTTCCATAATACTAATATACACTGAGGAGATGGAAAGATAGAAAACAGGGAAAAAATATATATGATAGTTAAAAACTCTTTTGAATAATTATATATTGAATTCACCAAATCACTGGAAAAGTGAGCTCCCATGGTATATAGATTGACCACTAATTACACATCAACTACAGCCTATTACTGGGTAGAAAATTAAGTGTGTAGGGTGTAAAGAGCAGGAAAGAAGCCAGTAACTGTGACAATTTCTTATAAAAATAATTAGCGACCATTTTTTCAGTGACGTTTAGTGGTCCCATAAAGAGTATTATTCGTTTGACTCATATAATCTGATAATGGTGGCTATTATGATATTATAGTTATTCACATAATAGTGCTTTCTAATTTTTCCCTTAGGAATATAATGCTTGACTTATAACAAAAGTTTGAAATCATAATGTCTACTATACTTTAAAAGATCTTAAATTAAAAATGGAATAATTACTCAATTATCTGGGTAATTAAAATATACTCTTCTCCCTGCCTCCTCCTTTTCCTTCCTCTCTCATTTTCTCCTTCTCTCCCATGCAATCTTTCTCCCTTTCTCTTCCTGGAAGCACCACTGTTAACAAATGCAAATCATTGAAAATTAAGATACCATCCATTAAAATTTCATTCATTTTAATGATGACAGATTTAATCATACCGCAGGAAAAATGCATAACTTTTCTTCCTTTCAATTTAGGATATTAAATTATCCATCTCAAAAGAGTATAAGTTCTTAGTGGTACAGTGATTTTTATTTATCTTGGTAAGAGTTTATCTTTTCAAGGGATTTTGAATGAGAAAAATTTTATCTAATACTCTACAGCTTTTCCCATTGGGGGTATTTCCATTAGGCAATTATTTATTACCATATCATACATGCAATGTAAACAATTCCCATTAATTTTTATCTTTTTCTATGTAATATCTATAATTTAACTATAAATTCTTAATAACACCACATGCTGATTTAAAAAAAATAGTAAATAGTATTTCAATTTTATTTAGTCTGCTATCTTCTTTTATTAGAGATTACTAAAAGATATTTTTTTGGATATGATATTCTTTGTTGACAGTTCTTTTGTTCAACCACTTTTAAGATATTGGTGCACTTGCATTTGGCTTCAATGTTTTCTGATGAAAAATTTGCTTATATTCAGACTGTTTTTCTCCTTTGCACAGTGGTGTTTATTTATTACTGTTCTCAAAAGATTTGCCTTCTCTTCAATAAAATAACCAAAATCAATATACCTGTACATTCCCAAAGACAAAGGTGCTAGAAAAGATATGTAAAAGAAGAACCCTATTATTCTATTGGTGAGAATGTAAACTAATGCAGTCATTTTAAAAAAACTAAAATATATATACCATATGATTCAACAATTCCACTTATGTGATAATTCATAGGCTACCTTAACAATGAATTTATATTATTTTAAAGAACAATTTGGTCAGTCTTCAAGCAATTTAAATACTTCTATTTAATTCTTAATTATAGAAATTATAAATTGTTCCATATAAATAGTTACAAGAATGGCGACATTCCTTAATGGGATATAAAAACAACAAACTATATGATTTTTCTGTCTTTGTCTGTAAAACTTTCTAAGTGTTGTTTACACATTTTCCTATAGAGTTGACTTTGAGTAAGTGCAATGAATGTTTTTGACTAAATTAGGTAGAAGATTTCTAGAAGGTCTTTCATCTTTTTTGTCTTCTGAGGATGAATCACTAAAAGAGCTTTTGTACCTCCAAAAATTGGAACAATTTCAGAATTTTTCCTCATTTGTTGCTACTGCCACTGTGATGGAAGCTACTGGTGACAGTAGGGAAACTACATTTTCAGCATTTTCATGCTGGAGTAGTGAAGAGGAAATGTATAATTAGCTGCCTTCTTTGCCACATTCCAAATGTTCTGACAGGTGCAAGAGTTACTTACTCTTATATATAACAATACTAGTAACCCCCCAGCCCTCACTGTTAATGCCATTATAAATTTCATTCCTCTACAAATGCTAAATTTCCTTGAATCCCAATGGAGCCTCCCAAACATAACATGTGAGAAGCATTTGAAGTGGTCTAGTATTTGTTTAGAGATTTAACTCAGTGCTATTATTTATTAAATATGTGATAACAGAAGAATTTTACTATATGTGCATAAAGATACATATATACATTGATCTTTTCTGAAACCTATCTCTTCTTGGAAATTAGCTTACATACAATTAATAGTAGCCTTGAGGTGAATTCATGGGGCATCTATCTCTTCTTAGAGATATATTTAAACAATATCTACTAGCAATAATTTGGAGCTGATCAATTGCATTTAGGATTTTATAGCATATATTATTCCCAAATTTAAAAAAAAAAAGGCTAGAATATGCCTCATTAGTATTAGAGATAAATTAAGTTCTTAATTGCTAAATCTAAAATACCAAATGTGTGTGGGTAGTGAAGATGTATTGTGCATATTCAAAATTTTGATCATTAATTATATTCAATCAGCTATCACATATACAAAAGATACCTGATTTATTTTTTTCAAATATATTTGAATCAGTATATTATAGAGTTCCATGTACAAAATATCTGAAACATGAAAATAAATTGTGAAGTTTGGAAATGAGATGAGAAAAAGTGACTTTCATGCCAAAACTTGTTTCAAGGATGTGTACAATATCCTAAATAGGTATTTACAATATTTCATAAGTTTAATGTTAATTTGTACCCATAAATCATCATGCCCAACATTAAAGGATCTCAGAAATAAAGCAAACAAGATTTAGACTCATCATACATGAAAGAGAGTAACCATTAACAAGAATTATTTAGTAAAATAGAAATGTTCATACTCAAAAGTATTTATAAAATGGCATATCTCTCAGAAAATTAAAATGAACAAAAGATTCAAAAATTAACAAAATTAGCAATTAATCTTTTTAGACTATCGAACACTAGTAAGATAAATGATGAATGAATTTTCAAAAAAATTTTTGTTTGTTTGTTTGTTTGTTTATTTTTGAGACTAGGTCTTGCTGTTTTTGCCCGTGGAACCGCAGGCTCTCGTTGCCCGAGGTACCCCAGACTTAAGCAATCTCCAGCCTCAGCTTCCCAGGTAGCTGGGATTACAGGCCTGCGCCACCACGCCCAACTTTTTTTTTTTTTTTTTTTTTTTTTTTTTTTTTTTTGAACTAGGTCTCTTTGGGCTCCAAAGCGGGACTCGAACTGTGATCCCTAGCCCCGGCCGCTTCATAGGCTGAAACTTACAGGCACGAGCCACTGTGCACGGCGAATTTTCAAAAATTCTTACATAGTTATAAAATAACTTTTAAAATATCAATATCACTATAAGCACTCACCATGCTGCCTGTATTTTTCATTAGATTGGGTCAGCATCCCCCTAGCAAACACACATGTGCTTGTGACACACACACACAAAAACACCCTACACCTGCATGGCACACTTGAACAATGTAGGCATGTACCATGCACCGAGTCACATGCTAGCCATTTATTGTATTTTTGTGGAAAAATTAATGAGGGAAAGCACAGACTCATTGTGTCTGTTCTCAGCACATATGGCTGTTGCTGGTATGGAGAAATCAACTGGTTCCTTGCGAGTGCTGCTACAGTTAGGATCCTCCAAACTGCTGGTAACCTTCAGAGTTGGTACTGATAATAAACTAGTGTTAATCCTGTTTTCAAAGATAGGTGTGAAGTTTATCTGACAATATCTTCAGGAGCAGTTATGATGAAAATCATGCTCAAGTTTATTATGGAACAGCAATGCTTCTGTTTTTGTTTATGAATCAATTAGATAAAATCCCACTATGGTCTGCTCCATAAAGGAAAGGATATGACTGTTCAACTTCACTGGATGACATCTTTTCTAATGTCAAATCAAGTTGAAATAAAATGTTAGGATAATTCAAAATGATTTTTCCCCTGAATACATACAAATTTGATTTCTGATTTCACACCCAGACACCAAAATGATTTTTTTACAATCTTGAAAATGTTTACAGCAACAATTTCAGGCAAGCAAGTATTTAGTGAGATCTCCTTGGTCTCTCCTCTGTAGTTGCCACTTCTGAAGTTTCTCTCATACCTAGCACTTTAGCATGATCATGGAAATGTTTACATACCCATCCAACATCATGTCAGATGATATTCAATTCATGGTGCACATCTTGGAATATCAATATTAGCTGAGGTCTTTAGACAAATATTCAGTGTCTCTGGGAACCCAGAAACAAGCTTTAGTTGTTTATCACTATATAGACAGATAACTGCTTTGTTCCTAAATACTTCAAGCACAGTTGGATGCACGGCAGAATGAGGGCAAAATACCTAAATTGGAAACTTAACACTTATGCCAAACTTTTAATTGACTTGGAAAATAATTCATAATAATGACTTCAAATTAATATGAGTTTGCTGCTCAAATTTGGAGGTCCACCAGTTGTCTTTTATTTTAATGCACATAGAAAGTGTCCATTCTGAAGGTGATCTAGCAACATAATTCATACCACTGAACCCTGACTGTCCCTTAATAAGTCTCTATTTCTAAGCCTCTGACACACATTTCTCTTCCGAGAGATCTATTCTGTTTGCTAACTCTAGCACAGCTGGTCCAATCAGAAAGATTTTGTCAATATAAGCAGCCAGACGTGATTCCTTAGTGTTGGAGAGCTTAAGAATTGATAAAGCCCTGACACTGAGTTTTGTTTCTGTCCCTGTCAAGCAAAGGCAAACGGTTTTTCATGGTCTTTATTAAGCAATATGGATGGGAAAAATCAGGATCAAGAGCAGCATGCCAGCAACTTGGAAATTTTGTTTTAGAAAGCACCAGCCATTTCAGTCACCAGTTGTTTCCTTTATTGTTGAATTGAACTGAAAATATACATTTTAAAAAATAAGTTCACTTGTTGATGGGCACTTTATGCATTTCCATGTTTGAGTTTTTCTAGGCTGTTATAAAACATTGCGAACATTTATTTATATAAAGCTTTATGAAAACAGGCTCTCATTTTTCTTGAGTAAATAATTATAAAAAGAAACAATGGATCATAGGATACAGGTTAGGTAAGCGATATAACAACCTAAAGTTAGTTTCTAAGTGAGTTATACAATTCACAGTACCACCCGAAATTTGGATTACATTTGCATATTTGATTTTGTGAAATACTATTTCACTTATATTCATTTTGGATTTTTTTCTTTTATTCACTGAGCCAGAAGAGTTTTATACTTTTATTTACAAGAAGAGTAAATATGACTTTCATTTTCTTTTGAAAATCAAAGACATGATTTATAGGAGGAAACCAGTGGGCACAGAACACATATAAAATGATGTGTAGAAAATGAGTTAATTTTCCATGGGGAAATATTGAGAACAAGTCTGAGATAATGTAAGCATAGATAATCCAAAGTTTGAAGAACAAGTGATTGGCAGTGTGGTGAATGCACCACTTTATGGAAGATAAAACAGACATGGAATTGCAAGACTTTCTCTAAAAGCCTGCTGATGAAGAATTTTAGCCATATGTGTGTATATATATATATATATATATATATATATATATATATATATATATATATATATATATGAACAACAAAAGCAACAGAGATTTATTGAATAGAACTCTGTCAACCCTTCCCACACACAGTCCATAATCCTGCCTCCACAACTTCCCAGGTTATCTGAGTCAAAACAAAAAGACATTTCAAAATGAAAATACAATGCCAGACAACATTGTGAAAGAGCAATAAAATGAATAAAGCAAAATGCATGTATTTCATTGAGCATAAAAGACCACATGTTTGGATGTTTTATTCCGAATCTATGTCCATATTATATATTTTTTATTTTAATTAATTAATTTATTTATTTATTGACTAGATCTCACTATTTTTGTCCATGGAACTGCAGGCTCACGTTGCCGGGGGTACCACAGACTCAAGCAATCCCCAGCCTCAGCTTCCCAGATAAGTGGATTACAGGCACACGGTACCACGCCCAGCTATATTTATTTGGAACTAGGTCTCATTATGTGCCCCCAGCAGGACTTGAACCACATTCCCTGGCTCTGGCCACGGCTTCCTAGGCTGACACTTAGAGGCATGTGCCACCATGCCAGCCTCTATATTTTAAAAGACAATGGTAAATTGCTATCTAAAATGTTGCTCCAATTGTTTTTCTCATCAGCAGAGAAACAGATATGATAAGTGTAATCATTTCTGTATTTGCTTATTTGTCCATTAATTTGCTTATTTATATACACATTTACTTATTTATAATATTAAATCATTTCCTTTTTTATATAAATCCTGAGTCTTTTGTTTTAAAAAATATATATACTTATTTGGCTTAATCAATTATTAAATCCTCATTGATTTATAAATACTAATTTTTGTAATCTATATTTTGTTACAGATGCACATTTTTACATTTTAGTTTATATTTAATAGTTATAGTATGTTATTGAATTCTAGCATATTAAATGTGTATACATGATACATTAAAAAAGTTGCATCATTTATAATATCTGTCTTCTTTTAGCAAGTTTTTGACATATTTAAATAATTTATTTGTATGACATTTGCCTTGCTAGTGAATATAGAAAAGATTCCAGCTGTGTGTTTACCGTTACATGAGGACTTGTCCTAACAACATTTCCTCTTGTTAGCCACAGGTATTTTCACACTGCTCTCAGGGGATGTTGTGGTAATTTACAACTTATAATACTTACTGTTATATTACAATAATGGAAACTGTTTTCTTGTCATCGAGAAGCTACTCTGGCTTTTAAATCTATTGCCAAATGTAACCACCTCTGGCAAATTTCTTTAAGTGTAGAACCATGCTTGCTTCCTAGTATGTAACACCCAAAAGAACCACAAAGAAGATATTCAGCATGTCTCAAACAGCATATTTGGCTCACCGAGGCTTCTTTTCATCTCATATTAGAAACGTGTTACCATCTTTGATTTCTCACTTTTACTTCATCTGCAGTCCCATAGTTATTCCCAAAGTAAACTATGATGATTCTTTCCTCTAAATGAGCTCTTAAATTTGTCTCCCCCTTCTTTCCTGAATGGAGTTTGTTTTAATTAGTCTTCTCATTTCTCACCTGCTACCACTGTCACCTCCCTCTTCTATTTTCATTGTGTTGTGCATTCCTGCACCTCAGAAACAAGTACTATCCTTTCCCTGACTAGCACATCTTCACTTATTATCTATAGGTTTCCTTTATTGCAGCCCAATCTGGAACTGACAAGCTTGGTACTATGTGAGCTACTCTAGATTGAGATTAAGTACGATGTCATAGAATCTATTCAGTTTTTGAACTTGTAGGCCTTGAAACATGTAGCTTCCCCCAAACATAAATAAATTTAAAGTGATGAGATTATGTGGACATATATGTAACATTATGCAAAGTCAATTAGTGCAGCTGAGAAGATAGTTAAGATACGATGCAATGTATTGA
The DNA here is from genome assembly GCA_004024945.1 of Uropsilus gracilis. Lineage (NCBI taxonomy): Eukaryota > Metazoa > Chordata > Mammalia > Eulipotyphla > Talpidae > Uropsilus > Uropsilus gracilis. The sequence goes on along the minus strand of PVHY01001955.1, from coordinate 71,099 downwards.
GTAGTTGTACATAATTCTATGTGACTAGAATAAAGAAAAAGATAACTGACACAAATGAGAGAGCAGACAAAAAAAGCAGATTAAAGCAAAATCATGAGGTAGGTTTGTGCACAAAGGAGTTTGGACATGATTTTACATTACATTTATTGCTACCTAATAACTTTTTTTAAAAAAAAGGACAAAGGTGCTCATATAAGGGAACACTCTGAAAGAGTTTGAAAGAAAAGCTGAGAAAATATTTGATGCTATTGCAATCATTGAGGTTAGCATTAGTTAGACTATGGTGCAGTGCAGATAGAGAAAAGGAAATGGGTGTCCTTGGTAAAGGAGAAAATAAAATCAGTTGTATTTGTTTTCTGAATGAACGAGAAACAGTGTCTGACTTTAGAAACTCAGTAAAAAAGAGTTATAACTACCCTATAACTCAGAGACACATAACAGTTTTGGCAGAGGAGAAGATGAACTCAGTGGTAAATTGTATTTTCAGTGTTTGGTTCCATAAATATATATGTACTTGGTTCAAGGGAGCCAAATACTTTGGAATTTCTGATTTGAAAAATGTTTTTTTAGACAGAGTGACACTGTCCATATACATAAAGTAAATGACACATCCATTAATAAAAGACTGAGAAGCAAAGGGATTTGTGCAGATTCAGATTTTAGAGCAAAAATAGTAAAAATAGGAAAAGAAACAAATGGCAAAAAGAATCACATTGTGTCTTGCAGGAAATTCAATACTGGAAAAATAAGTTGGCCAAGAGTAGTAAATAATAAAATTAAGAGGGTAAGGTAATACACAATTATTGCCAGAGAAATTTTATTACAGTAGGGGAATAGAAACCATCCTGAAGTTATTTGTAGAACAATGTGAGCAGTAGAATTTATAACTGTTATTTTAAGTATCTTGATGTTAATGACAAGGAGAAATTGGGATTCTGTTAAAAATATGTTTTATGCTGTTATCCTTTATCACTTTTATAAGATAGAGTGATATAAGATTGTTTACAAATATCCAGAAATAAGTTTCACCGTCCTCCTTCCCCAAATACTTACAGGTTCTGCAATTTATAGAGAATAAGTTATTCTTTTTTTCCATTCCATCCTCTATATATTTCCGAAATTTGGTGACCAAATAGCCGCTTATTCATGGTTCTGCTGTCTCAGTAAACTCACTACACCCTATGTTTATATCCCAATATCTGTGAGTTGATGCTTGATTCTTATTCCACTTGCAAATATCCTTTCTTTCTTATTGTGTGTGTGTGCGTGTGTGCATGCATGCACCCTTATGTATACAAGAGAGAGAGAAGAAATAAGGGAGAGAGGATGGGTGAACTGTGGGTAGCACTGAAAAATGCAGTTTCTGATTCCTTAGATCCAGTAACAGTCATGAGCATATATGTCATAAAACCACTTTAAAAATCCCTTCAGCCATTTATACACAGTAGGTTGACAAAACAGAAGCACAGAACTGCATTTGAACACATTTTTCACAGAGAGATATTTGAACTATGAAACAACCATTCAGAAAGTGATGTAATTGTTACTGTTACTGATGTGATTTAATAACAGATCAACAACAGATCAAAAATTTTACCAACTAATAATGAAATATGTTTTAAAAATGTATATTCATTTTAGCATGCACACATTTTCACATAAAGTATGTATAGAATGGTGCATACTGTTATATTTATTCTAGCTTTATATATGACTGCTATTCCATGCATTTGTTATTCAATTATGTTAACTTTGCCTATGTTTTCTTGTCAGTGCACAATGTAAAATTATAAAGTGACTATAAATAACTAATAATTCTTAGCCAATCTAGAATCATAAAACATAGTCTTACATCCTCATTTGCATTTTTATTTCATCTATTCATTCAATAGTAATTGTAAACTTACCAGGTAAGAAAATAAGCTGTCAGTTAAGTCATGCACATGGTGTGTGCCTGTAATACCAGCTACCTGGGAGGCTGAGGACTGAGGCTAGGAATTACTTAAGTAATTCAAGTTGAAAACATCAAGCATCAAACAATCATTCCAGGCAATATATCAACATAGTAAGACCTAGTCTAAAAAAAAAAACAAAAAAACTCTCATTTAGCAAGAAAGAGATAACCTCAAACCTCAAAAGAGTTATAAAGTTCAGAAACATCATGTTAAATGCATAGCAGTCTTCATTATGATCTGTCTTAGGAAAAGATTTGGAGATGCATGAAAAAAAATCAAAATTTTAAATGCATTATCTGCTTAATATATAGAATTTAAAATTCTTTGCTAGGAATAAAGCCTCCACAATTACTACTATAATTTAAATGTGTAAAAGTGATAGAGATATAATTGAGAGGCACCAAGACAAAACTTAGCTAGAATTTTTTTCAATTAATTTGGTGATTATGGTTTGATTAGTCTCATTTTGCAGGAATATTTGTGTCATTTTTCAAAATATGTTTTCTGGTAGAAAAAAATCCTAGCTTGATCTTCTCATTTGTATATGTTTGTTGCCAAGAAGATAAACATAATTTATATCATGTCAAAATTATTTTTAGTGATTTTGGAAAAGAACCTTTAGTTTAAGGAAGCAGTATAAAAAGGCAAAATTTTAATTACATATTTCCAGATAAATTTGCAATTCCATTTTTTAAAAATGGAAAATTAAATATTTCTTAAGGAAAAAAAATCAGTGAAATGTAAATGAACTCAATATCCAGGAATATAGGGTAAAAATTGCTTTTTTTTTTTTCCTCCCTAAGCAAAACTAAAAACTCTGGGCATTATATGTAAAATAAGGACTAAAAGCAAAACAAACAAATAATAACAACAAAATTCTGTAAACTGGAGACAAAAACATTTATCAGTAAAGGAAGCAAGAAACCTTGAGAGTCAAGCCACTATGGAATGCTGAGTTTTCTAGGATTTTTGACTGCTTCTGTATATTTAATTTGAAACTGAAAAAGCCCAGATATGCCAAAGGCTGCAGAAAAAAAGTAGTCCTGCCTACTCAAAGGAGAAAGAAAAGGGTATCCCAGAGAGACACAGAATTCTGCATGATGAGATTCTCCACAATGCACAACCCCACTAGAAAAGGTCAGATGGGAAGATTAAAATAGCAACTGGGTGCTTTTGCTGGCCTTAAGCTGAGTAATTGATTCTTGCTCTTTCTAAACTGGCTGTCCACCTTCCATGGGTGACTATGTCTAGGTTTATCTACCATTGGTCAGGATGATCTATATTTAACATAGAATTAACTTATAATTATAAATGTCTATAATTCATTAATTATATAATTAATTTTACATAGACATATATTTCTAAATATATAATTAATATTATATTGCTATTTGTTTTCTGACAATAATTAGATGTCTAATGAATAATGCCTGGGCTTACCTGTTTGAAGATATTTGCATTAAGTGAACATCAATGTAATTTATTTGCCTTTTGGAATTAATTTAGACATCAAAATCTTTCATGGAATTTGAGAAGGGGTGAGGAAATCGAGTTTAGCCAAGTATCCAGTCTTGATAGTGTGGAACACTTTAGGAACATGCATGTCACCCCTGAGTTGGGGCCAATTTATCATATTTATTATAGTGTGTGATGCCAAAGCCAGCACCAAAAACAATTCTATGTGTTTATTATGTGCTAGTTGCTGTTCTATGCCTGGGGTTTGAGTAAGATAGGCCAAAACTAAATTTTCTGACTTTAAATAATTACCATGATAAATGACTTATGATAATAGAAGGTGATAAGATATATCTCATTTCTGAATCGCATTCTCATTCTATCAGCACTGAGCCATTATTTAATTCAGTACAACCCCTGATGATCTCATTCATTTAAATAAAATAGTTCTTTGTAAATCTCTCCAATTTTATCAACAATATCACTTTTGTTTTGACTTCTGTAGCCCACCAACTGCTGGGTGGTTCTGCTTTGTTATTCTGCCATGGTTTCAAATGAAATTTGTTTTAAGAAACACACCATCTTAAGGCTTATCCAAAAGAACAGAGCACCCCGAATTACAATACTTTAATCATTTTAATGGACATCTTACTTCTCTTGTCTCTATGGACTTTTCATTTTTCCTTCAGTATGTGAAAGACAAAATGACCAATTACTTTGAATATCTCATTTTTAAAGGAAACTCTAAACAGTGTCCTTATAAATAGCTTTTCCCAAGCTAAGTGATTCACCATTCTGTTGAGGGATTAATCTTTATCAACTTTCCACAGCATTGTTTTCCAAATGTTGTTTTGGGTTTGCATTCTCCAAACTCTGTGCTGCTCTGAGTTTTGCTTATTTTATAAATAATCTTATTATGATTCACTTTATACTCAACTTTTTTTAACCTCTTTTTATTGACCACCAAATGTGAAAATCCTTTCTCTTTTACTCCTACAAAATGAAAAATAGAAATTTCTTGTATTTGTATCTTTGATGACATTGGAATTAGCAAAATTTAAATAGAACATAATGGAGCAAAAACTGCTCAACACGTTGCTCTTTTTCCTGTCAGGGAGTTGCATACCCGACTACTGAGTGAATTAGATTGACACATGGTGGATTCCAGGTAAGACTAAAGAATAGCAAGCAGTTAAACCAATAATCCTTTAGTGAGTATGTTAACGAGGTCAGAAAAAATGGTTTCCTATTAATAAGATTGGTTTCTTTCATCTTATATCTAAATCACACAGAAGTGCATTTATCATGTGAGTTTCTGAGACATTTTGTTGGAGAAAAGACATAAAGCAATTTTGACATATATAATACATTTTCATAAATTTGACATTGCGTCATGCATTTCAATCAACATTTACAGATCAATTATTCAAATCACATATTTATTTGTAACATTCACATTCAGAAATTCAACTTGTGATTGTGTCTGGTTTGTGGTAAGAATTTTTTTTATCAATAGGCTACATTTTTAGAATAATTTTAAAGGAAAACTGAGCAGAAAATATAAAAGTTCCCATATAACGCCTCTTCCCTGACTCCTCACTGTTTCCCCTATTATTGGCATCGTCTTTTTTTAGAGTAGTGTCCATTATTGATTTTGACAAATGATGCCTTGTATCCAGCTTTACAGCATCATAGAGAATGCTTTCATGGTCTTAAAAATTGTTTTTGCTCTATCTATTCATTCTTCTTTCTTTTCCTTCTCCCACCCCCTCCCCCAAAACCCTAATTATTACTGAGTTTAACTATTTCTCTAGTTTTATCTTCTCCAGTATCTGTTGGTAGAATTCTACATATTGTAAACTTTTCAGCCTTGGTCCTTAGCTTATAATTAATTTATTTAAAGTTCTTCCTTGCCTCTTGCTGGTTTACTGATTTTTTATGATGCAATAATATTTCATTTTGTAGATACACTACAATATAAACTTTCACGCACTAAGAGACGCAGTGGCTGGTACTTCTTTTTTATGAATAAAGAGACTGTAAACATCCTGTAAAATTTCCGAGTAGATAGAAGTTTTCAACTCAGTTAGGTAAATATTTTGAACCTAATTAATTCACACTATTATGTGACAATGTATAGCTTTGTAAGACATTACCGAACTGCCTAACTAAAGTGATGGTATCATTTGCCATGACCACCAGCAATGAATGAGACCTCTCTTTTTACACATCCTTATTAGCATTTGATGTTTCTTGTGTTGTGACTATTAAAGATTCAAATTGTATAGTGGTACCATTGCAAAACGTCATAGGTTGTTGGGTATTTTTTTATATACTAGTTCATATCGTCTTTGGTGAGATTTCTGTTCAAATTAGTCATCATTTGGATTTTTGTTTCTTTGTATCAATTTCTTATTGATGAGTTTGAAGATGGTTCCTTTGTGATTATTTTGACTACATGTCTTTATTAGGTATATTTTACAAATATTTCTCACAGTTTGTGGCTTGTCTCTTCTTAGTATTGTCTTACACACTTTTTTTTCATTTTAAAGAGTTCAGCTTACCAAATTTGTTTTCCAACGATTTTACCTATCATTTATCAACTGCTTATCTAAAATAGTCATTGCTCACCTATATATTCACCTGTTATCTTTCAGAATATTATATATTAGTGTTTCATATTTGGTTCTCTATGATGTATTTTTAATTTTATGAAATTAAACTATATATTAGCTATGTCAATATATTTTTCAGATTCTGTCATCAACTGATAAACACATTAGAAATACATAGTTATGCCTATTGCTTTGCATATGAATTTCAGCTGTTCTAACACTATTTATACAAAGAATAACTTTTACTCCATCCAATTGCCCTTCTTCTTTGGATTGAAGATGCTATACTTCTTATAACTCATAGAAAAAAGTAGCAGATATTTCATAGTTAAGTATAATTATGTGATATTTGTGTACATTTTTTATGAGATGGGAAATGTCCACTCTATTCTTAGTCTTTTGAGATCTCTATCATAACCTCATGTTGAATTTTATAAAATAATTATTTGCATCTGAACTTGTGGCCTTTTTTCTTTAAGATGCTGAGGGGAAGGAATACATTGATTTTGAGTAGCAAGTGATCTAGTATACATGAAATAAATCTCCTGTAATTGTGATATCATTCTCTTTATATGTGTAATCTACTTATAAATGTTTTGTTGAAAACTGATGTGTGTCTATAAATATGAAAGGTTGTTCTGGAATTTCCTTTCATGTGCTGTCTTCTTCTGATTCTGATATTAACATACTGCTGGTCCCATGGTATGAATTCAGTGATCCCTTTGCTTCTACTTTACGGACAAATAAATATGGTCTTTTTGAATCATCTATTTCTCCTGTGTGTGCTTGGGATAATTTATTTTCCAAGGAATATTATCTAGGTTATCAAATGCATAGTGTTATATAGCTTTTTATAATATTTCTTTATTATTTTTAAATACAGATTTATCAGTAGTTGTTCTGTAATTTATTTCTGATATTACCTGTCTCCCTCTACTTTGGCTATTCTGTTCAAAAACTTTATTTTGTTGATCTTTTCAATGGATTAACTTTTGATTATTTTTCCTCAATTAGAGTTTTATTGAATTGTGTTTTAATTTTATTGTTTATTGTAGGGTGAGTTTAATCACATTTTTTTCTCCATTAGCTTGTTTAGCCAGCATCTGGGGTATTGTGTCTTCCCCATTATTGTGCACATCATGAGTAAGTGTGTATACATGGGCGTAGGAGGGTAGTGATAAAGGAGCATGGAGAGGTAACATTAATCACAGCATTGCATTGCAACATTAGTTTTCAGTTGTATATCATTGAGAGTCAACATGTATATACTACATGAAGTTTTTTCACTAAAGTCTAAATTTCTGATCTATATATGTTTCTGATCTCTGAAGAACATCCAATATTTATTGCAAGGCAGATCTATTGCCAAGAGATGCCTTTAATTTTTATTTCTCTGAAGAAGTTCCTCCTTTACTTTTTAAATATAATTTCACTGAGAACAGAATTTTAGGTGTTTTTCTCTCAACTTTTTAAATATTTTACTCCTCTTCCTTTTTGCTTTCAAGATTGCTAGCCAGCACTCTTGAGGAGGGGAAATTACTTTGATTATTATCCAGGTTAGCATGTGTAGTCATAAAGGTTCTTTTGGACAGTGAAATGAAAATACAGAAAAAGTGAGCCAATCAATGTTGATTGTAATGATGGAACAAGACACCAACTGTCATGAGTAGTGAGTGGACTCTTGAAGCTCCATAATTCAGGAAAACATAGTCACCCCTATAAATCCCAAAAAGGAATAAATCATTGTTGATCCCTAAACCTTAACCCAGTGGTCCATCCTGGATATCTCACTTCTCCATCTGCAATGTAAATTTCTATTATTTTCTATTATTTTAAGCCACAGCATAACTACAGGAATGAATGTCTTACCCCCCAAATTGAAAAGATAATTTAAGTCCAAAGATCAAGGCAGGTGCATTCATTAATCACAATTAAAGTTTACTCAGGGCAATTTATTTATTACAGGGTACCCTCAATGCCAAAGCAAGTTCTAGGCAGGATCCACACCTCCCATCCTGATGCAGGATTCTTCTTAGCCCTGAATAGTTAGTATGTGTGATCACTTTGGTTTAAGACTAATGATGCTGTTTTTACAGGAAACAAGACTTGTGATCTTGATTCTACAATTGATTAGAATTTTATATGAATGATGAGTGCATGTTAATATATATGAAGATACATAGAGAGATATTACTTTCCAGAGTAGGGCAATTGTGACACCAGGACCAAGATGGAGTTACTTTGCTTTTCTTACAGCAAAATTACCTTGTAGCATCAACAGAAAAGTAATATAAATGGGTATCATTTACATTCTGGCAGTTTCCCCTCCTATTTTGTGACTTTCATTTATATTTGTCAACATTTTATACAATAGAGCAGAATTATTCATGCCTACTCTAAACTTATGGTGGCTTTAAAATTTTCAGTAAGAAATGTTCCTCTTTCTCAAGACTTTCACCTTAGGTTATTTGGAGTTAATTATAATAATCTTGCTATGCTACTTCACTTTTTAAAAACTTATCATATATATGTATAGTAATGTATCACTCCTTTTCTAATCTTAAAAATACTCTAGCTTTGTCTTTGAAAATATCACATGCATTCTATTAGTTTGATCATACAGCTCACAGATTTTATTATGGTATATAAAATTGATTTTCATTAGGGTTTCTTGGCAGTTCTCTTTCTATATTCAATTAATTATGCTTTTATAATTTGTATAAAATGTGTTTCTTGTTATGTTGATGCTTGATTAATTCATTGGTTTTTGGAGTGAAAATTAAATATCTATTTGTGTAGTCAATGTTGCTGAGTATGTCAATTTAATATTTTGAAAATTCAAGTCAAATATACAAATAAAAATGGAAGAAAAAATTAAGATAATTTTCTGTTCAATTAATCTCCATTTTAATTTCTGTTCAATTAATCCATTTTAATATTTAATCTCTGAAACCTACTGTAGGTAACTGAACAATATAAATGCAGAGGAAACTATCAGTCATCTAGTTATTAAGCTGTACTTATGACAAAATTAATTTAGACATTTCATGTACTCAAATAAATATAGAATAGTTTACTTCAAAGACATGTCATTGCTCTTTTCATATCTCTATTATTTATCCATTTTTTTCAGAATAAGAGCCCTTTTTCTCCTTGTCCCATTGACTTCAATGTCATGTATACTAATCCTTATTTATGTAAAGAGGCATTAATTTCTTCATTAACTTAAGTTCCAGATTGATGTAGTAGAAAATATAATAATTTGTCAGGATATTATGTTCATTAATTCTAATACTATGTGTACATGAAACTATAGGTTTGTATAGCCTTGTAAATTTCTATTTAGAAATTATTTTCTATATTTTTAAAATATGCACATGTGGCATATAAATGAATTTGAAAATAGTAAATAATACTTTACCACAGAAGATTTGAGTGGCACTGTTCTACATTTATCTGAGATTTGACTAAATATCATATACATCATCCATTCCACAAATACAACCCTTTTCCATCTTCTTTACAGTTCCACACTTTCATTTTCCTCCAAAACTCATGATGCTAAGCTAAGAAAATATTTGTATTTGCTTCTTTGCAGAAAATACTAAAGGGATTTACTCTCAGTCATGCATTTTTATGTAAAACTAGCAAAAATAAATGAGTATGGCTTTACAATCTTCTGTCTTTATCTTGAAGCTATTTCCTGTGTGAGTATGAACATTAGGGCAATAGTGGGAGATGTCAGAAACTATATGCTGTTCATAGCGGACAAACATGACCAGTGACTAGTCAAGGGGGAAGGAAGCATAATGAGCAATCGCAACATTGTAATGCTGGCCTTTGGGAGACATCAATCTGCTCTCATTTACTTGGCTTTCTGCCTCCACAACAATTGTCATCCTTGAGATACAGATATAGTTCTGAATCACATTAACTGGAGTGTGGAAACTTTCAATTTTTGAACCCTGATTCATTGTTCAATTATTTTTCTAAGTCTGCTTTTTGAGCAATAGTGAATCCCTGGAACTCTGTCTACTTTACATAGCTTATTTTGTATATATGTGTACACAAAACTTAATATTGCATGTTATATTTTAGGTTCTCAGTTCTCAGGGTCCCTTTGGAGTCCTTTCAACTCCTGACAGAGTATGGCCAAGACTCTTGCTGGTCATTCAGGAGACATTTCTATAATAAGGGACTCTCTACACTTCTTTTCATCTGAAGAACAAACTCATTGGGTAACCCTGAAAATGAATGCACAAGGTGATATTTTTCATGGATCCCTCTATAAATATATTAACAATTTAGGGTATTTTTTTCACTAGTCAGAATTCCATGAGATTTATTCATGAGAAGTACTAGAAAACCTTTTATATAAAAAATAAAGAGATAATTCCAAAAGAGGAATTTATAAGTAATTTTTCCTCTTAAAATTCTTTATAGTAATAAACACATTAGATGCTACATTTTATCTTACTTGCTTACACTCTGTCCTCTTCTATTCTCAAGAAAAAGAACTAGATCTTATTAATATTTATAAGAAATTTTCAAGACACATTTCACATATTTAATATCACATTTACGTATTTATTCACTTACTTACTTTAGAGACTAGGTCTTGCAATGTTACCTGGGTTTGTACCGAGGCCACGGACTCAAGTGATTCCTAGCCTCAGCTTCCCAGGTAGCTGGGATTACAGGTGCCTACCACCACCATGCCCTAATATAACTTTTAAAATTATTATTCAGTACTATAATTTGATTGGAAAATAATTTTTAAGATAGAATCACTATGTTTAGAAATGTAGATAAATTATATAAATTATATATATATGTATATATATATATTTTTTTTTTTTTTTAAGAAGAAACCAGTCAGCATTTAACTGAATAGAGTCAATCACTCGCAGAAACATTGTGGAAACATGATTTCATACGGTAAGAAGACAGAAATCCTGCTACAGCCACTTATTTATGCCAACGTCTCTGCATATGGTCCATCAATGATATTTTCTTATTTCTGCATATTAATTTTAAATATGAGATGATGAAAAATAAAATTTGAAGTAAAATTTGAAACTATTTTAATATTTTGGTAATTCTTCTAACATTCACTTGCAACTGTTGATTTCATGAACAACAAAACTCTTCCTCATCCAGACAGGTGAAGATGTTTTAAAATAAATATGAGAAATGAGAAAATGATATTGATAAAGTAAACATATTGTAGGTAACACTTATTTGTAAGCATATCCATCAATATTAATCGAGTTTTTGTTGTTGTTGTTGTTTGAGACTAGATCTCACTAATTTTGCCCGGGGAACCCCAGGCTCTCATTGCCCGGGGTACCACAGACTCAAGCAATCCCCAGCCTCAGCTTCCCAGGTAGCTGGGATTACAGGCGCACGCCACCACGCCCAGCTATTTTTTTGGAACTAGGTCTCACTACGGGCCCCAGGCAGGACTCAAACCGCGATCCCTAGGCCCGGCCGCTTCATAGGCTGAAGCTTACAGGCACGAGCCACCGTGCCCGGCATACTAGTGGAGTTTTTAGCCTACAGTGGAAACTGGGTTAAACATTTTAGTTTGAAGATGGAAAGAATCTAGTAAAGAAGACATAAATACACTGTCACTGATACAATATGTGTAAGTGTAAATGAATACATCATCTCATTATCTTCTAATTTTCTATGGATTATTAATTCATTGCAGCTTTTTCCTGCTAGCATACCTCCAGTCTTACGATTTGCAGACAGTGGCTGGATCTGATGCAGCTCCCGCTGGCCATCAGCAATTTCTTCATGAAGCCACAGGAATTCTCATGCACTCTCTCTGCTTGTGTTCACTGAGGTTCATCATCACCCTATGCCTTCAGGGAAGGACATGAGCATCCAAGGGTCTAAATGAAAATGTTCCTCTCATCAAAGGTAAGGAATCAGTTTTTATAATCTAACCTTGTACTTGTGTGTAAACATGTGATATATAGACCACATATTACACACATGTATACATAGATCAAAAGAACATTGCACATTTATATATGTAACATTTTAAATACACATTTCAGAATAAATAAAATAAGACAGTTAAATATTGAAGAATACTCAATCTTACTTTTATTTTTTTAATTTTTAGATAAATATAAGTTCATAGGCAGATATAAAAATATAGTAGAAACACTATGTACTTTTTGCTCAGAATTGTAAATGGAAGTATCTTGCAAAGCTTTAGTGCAATATTGCAACCGTGTAATGATTTTGATACAAAATATTAAATATTTAGTTAGTAGATCCCTCATACTCCTATTTTATCATCATATATGCTTCTTACCCTCACAATTTCTTATCACCTAAATACCACAAAATAGAAATAGTTTCTATTTCTTCAATTTGTTATTTCAGAAAAGGCTAGATAATTGGAATCATATATGATATATTTGATAATTACTATTTTTAATGAAATTTTCTGGATATTCATTTAGGGTTTACATGTATAATAAATACCTCTTTAAAATTCTGAATTATATTCTTAGTTATAGTTGGACTATAAGAACTCAATAAGAGCTGTTTACTCCTTATGGATCATCTGAGCTGTTTCCAGATGCGGGTGTTAACAAAGAAAACTACTCAAAACATTCAACAGTAGTTTTAGTCTTAAAATAAATGAGTTTCTGTGGCATAAATATTCACTAGTGCAATTTATATATATATATATGTTTTTATTTGCAAATTATGTTACAGTTATGTAATTGTCCAAATATTTCTAGCTGTTATATAGAAATATAAATGATTTTATTGTTATATTTCAAAGCCCCATCTTAGTGAATACACTAGTTTTTAAGTTTTTGAATTGAGTCTTTAAATGCCTTTGTAGGTAGAAAAATATTTTATCAGTAAACATGGTCATATTGCTTTCATTCTGATATTTTTTTTTCCTGTTTTGACATATAGCACTCATTAGAACAACCAGCACCATGTAAAATGGTGAAAAAAAAAATGGTGAAACTGGATAAGTTTTTTTCCCCTTATTTTAGCAGGAATAAATTACTTTTTATCCTGAAATATGCCAAAAATTGTAGGAGTTTTGATATTCTTTAGCAAGATGAGGATATTCCTTTTTTTAAATAAATGCTTGTCATAAATTGATTTTGAATCATTTCTATTATTTCAACACATGTAAAATTGTGAATTTTCCACACTAGCCTATGGGAGATTACATCGATTGATTTTAAAATATTAAAACTGCTTTACACTCTCGTATGAATTTTTCTTGTTTACAACATATAATTTGGACACCTAGACAGACAGAAGAATGTATAAATATAAATATATTAAAACATTGTATCTTATTGAAGTGATATTTTAAGTGAGGGTGTAGTAACTTTGTAGTAAAATAAATCTGCAGCCCTGAGTTAGAAATTGTTGGGTACAGGATATTCCCAAAATGAAGAACCCAAAAGTTGATAGTGTTTTATACTTCTTAGGTATCTTAAAAGTCTGAGTTGGCTTACTGAGCTAAGTACTAACAGTTGATTCATTTACATTCAAAGATGATTTTCAAACTTAAGATAGCGGCATCATTTTCTTAAGCCATTTTCCATTTCTGCTGTAACATGACATTTAAGATTGTTGAAAACAAGTAAATTTATTTACAAAAGGACCCAGGTATTGCTGGTTCCCTGGTTTATTTCATTTTTTAAAAGTATGTGTGACTAGACTCCTATCTGTTACTTCTACATAGGTATATTTTTTGTCCGAATGTTCTATCTGCAAATCCTTAATTTCAATGCCATAAGCAAAGATCAATAACAAACATAATATTATATTGGTAAAATTGATTTTGGAATTTTTAAATAAATTGCAACTGCTTAATCCATGCATAATTGTTCTTTAGTCACTGGATATGGATTAAACATCTCAAGTTTGATAACTTACTGTAACTTTCTAATGATTTATTTTAATATATACTCAGTTTAAACGTAACCCGTAAATTTATTGTGACTAACAAATTAGAGTTAAAGCTCACGCATTTACACAACTTGTCTTTTCACTTGAGAGTTAAACAATATTTGAATGTATTTTCACACTCATGCACAGATAGATTTCAAACATAATTTATGTTTTATAGTATTATAGTATAATGCTACCTAAGGAAGGATGTCATAAATTTTAATAAAATCAGTCATGTATAATTTTATAGATTAGATCAATATTAAATATTGATAAATCCCTTTTCCACAGACTTTTATAACTCCAAATATTAGTGACATTATATGCATTTTGTTGTTTGCAGTTTTCATAGTTGTGATTCAAAAATATGAACACGTTCACAATAGAAAGAAATGAGGTTTAAGATATTTAGAGTCTATGTGTTTTTTATTTGCTATGAAAAATTCTACACTATGTGGAATGGAATTGTTAACTTGAGACTCTTTACCTGGAGGCATAATTCAGTTATGGAGTACCAGCTTTACTCATATCAATGGAGAGACTCCAAAAGTTTCAGAGCTGAACACAAACACACACCATTGTATTTCTTTCCAAATACAATGAATACCACAAATATATCCTCAGAAACAGAACAGTTTGCATTAAGATAAAAGCCATATACATAATCAGTTCATCAACCTATTTCTCTATAATTTCTCATTTTTAATTTGATTCTATAAATTGGTGGTATTAAAGAGTTTGCTTGCTATGGTTTACCGCTCAATACATAAATGCACCAAATTCTCTGTTTTGCATTTGGAGCACAGCATTTTCTATTTAAGTTTTGAATGTATTTCTGAATTCCTCATTAAATTGCTTTGGTAAAAATTACTGATGAAAGAGATGTATGAGTGATGTAGCAGCCACTTATTTGTTTCAACGATTATATAACACCTAATTTTTGGTTTGTTGTTTTGTCTTAGTGCGCCAACTGTAAGTTTAGGTAATTTCCTCAAATAAATTGTATGATAAAAATGATAATGATAAAAATGAGGTTTTGAAATCATGTGCAAACGGGAAGAAACCACCAATCAACAAACGACATTCAAAATACAGTTTCTGCTATCCAGGTTTCCTCAGGTTCCTACCACCCACACGTTGCTGTTGCCACTCAAAATGCAGTTTAACAACAGGGTTTATTTACAAGGACTAATAACAGGGAAAACAAAAAGCCCATGAAGCAACAAGTGGATAGTTATCTTACTCGAGTCACCATTTTCAGTCCCAAAGATCCCAAAGACACATGTTCATGATGGTGGCCCTTTGCCCCTCCAAATCTGAGGCAGGCACTGCAAAGTGCAGTCTTTTTCTGGAGTCTTCTATTTGCCTCTCTCTCCAGTGTGCCATACTGCCCCACTTCTCCAAAGTTCTTCAAGTTGTTTAAACAAAATGCTGATCCCAAATCAGATTTCCACATCCATGGCCAGCTCTGGGTTCCTGTTCAGTATGTCACCTTGCTGCAGTAGCACTCTCCAGACCTGCCACTCTTCTACCGCTCATCATGACTCTTTGCCACCACTAGCGCACTCTTCCAGAGGACTTCTGCCCAGTCTTGTCACTTGGTCTACTCTTTACCTGTCTGCCATTCTTGTCTCTCCTCTCCCCACAAAGTCTGTCTTGTCTGCTCCTTTTCCTTTTTTTTTTCTCTCTCTCTAAAAGCCAAAGGCTCCAATTTCCCTCTACACATCCTTTAGGTGGTACATTTTCTCTTCCCCTCCTGGGATTTGCAACAAAGCAAAAGAACCCTTATTCTGTTTACACCAGTACCCTTTTCCTATTTAGGCTTCTTTTACCTCTGTGTTTTTCAGACACAGCTAATGGCATCAGTGCCTAAATTTTAATACTGCCCATATTGGGTTCGAGTTTCAGTTTGATTTCTCCTTTATGTTTCTAGCATTTTAAAAAAAAAAAAACATTGCCAATTAATAGAGTGTGCCCATTCATTAATTAAAGTCTCCCTACTTCCTTTTACAATTATGCTAAAATAAACCTTACAGTAATTTGAATTTGTTATAAATATAATTTTGAGACTTTTTGAAACATTTTACTTTTCTGTAATTGACATCAATTTGGTTAAATATTTATTTTAATAGTTTCAGGATTAGAAAACAAATGTTTATTTTCTGATTACAAGTAGTCAGTTTAAGTATTCTATTCTTAGGGTTACAGGTAAAAGGAGCAGTGGCTGTGTTATTTAAAATTTTTTCTCTATCTTTATTACTCTCTAACAATGGTTGTGTCTCCTAGCTAGTATTCTCAAAGCTAGTATTAAGAGAGTCTTCCTTTTGTGTATGTCTGTGTTTGATAGATATAAACTCAATATGCAGAGCACAGGTGGAACATGTTGAGTGGATTTAGGGAAAATACTATGAATCCCCTACAACATATAGATAGCTTGCATTAATTCATTCAGATGTTTACTAAATCTAAATCTGTCAGACACTGAATTTAGTCTTAAAGTACAGTGCTGATCAAAATTATATAATCATTAATACTGACAAAATTTTATTCATATAAATTAGTAAATACATAAATTTCCAGTTTATATTAATCTATCATGAATATACTTCTTCCAGCAAATGATACTTGAAATTGATGCATGTAAAGATTTGTAGGTAAACATAGGTATGATTCATACAGAAGATGTAATCTGTCTGAAGTCCTTACTGTTAAGAAAGAAAAGGTCGCATTCAATTTACTTAAAGATTAGGGTTACTGAAACCCAGAGAATAAGAGTGGTTGTGGGGGAAGTTTTATTCGAAGATGGTTGGGAAGTCAAGGGTATTCGCAAGTCTTATAAAGTTGAGGGAGAAAGCTCTTTGAAAAAGACAGTATTAAGTTAATTTTATTTGAATGTAAATAATATTTTTAACCATAAGGATTAGAGGAAATATCTTGATGTCCAGCTAAAGGCTTCAGGAATGGGGCAGGCATGGAGGGGGCACATTGGTAGTGAAGATGGAGGAGCCACAGGCATACACTGAGGTACTGTTTTGTTTAAGTGGAGTTTACCATGAAAAAATAAGCTGTTATCATTGTATCTGTTATCTGTATTCCTTATATGCCTGAATAAGTGACATTTCATTAAATTCAGAGTCTTCTGATTGCTAACATAGAGGGGAGATGGGAAAATCCATTTTAGTTCTTGAAATATTTATTTCAGACAGTTTCACATAAAATAAATTTCTAATTGACTTTTTGCACAGATTTATTTATATCTACTTGGTCTTTTTGTTAAGCCTAAGCTAAGTGTAATACTGAACGTAAATGAGAAGCAAACTGTAAATTTTACATTAAAGTGAAATAATTAAATATATTATTTTCTAGAATAAAGAGTACAGAGAATATTTAGTAATCAATTAAATGAGATCATCATAAGAATTTTCTTGATCCTGAAATTCATAAATTTCTAATGTGTTTACATATTAATGTCAGTAAAGGAGTTAAAATTCTAAAAATGATAGGTTGAGGATTATAAACTTAAATTTCCTTGCATGGGGTCATAAGAATTTGTAGTTTTAAAAATCATCAATGATGATCGAAGCAAAAAATACTATTAAATTCTTAACTTTACCATTTTATCTCAATCACTTAAAAATCATTATATTCTGTTCTTTGATGGTGCTAATCTGTCACCACCTATTAATTTTATTTTTATATAAGAGGTATAAAGCAAAAACAGCACATGACAGAAATTGTTTCCTACACTCTTTATATATTTATCTTATAAAATGTTTACATTAATTATATTTTATATCTATACACTAATAGATCGTTATTGTATTAGTGTTGTTACCCTTTACAGAAATCATAATTAGGCCGGGCATGGTGGCTCGTGCTTGTAAGCTTCAGCCTATGAAGCGGCCGGGGCTAGGGATCGCATTTCGAGTCCCGCCTGGGGCCCTTTGTGAGACCTAGTTCCAAAAAATAGCTGGGCGTGGTGGTGAGCGCCTGTAATCCCAGCTACCTGGGAAGCTGAGGCTGGGGACTGCTTGAGTCTGTGGTACCCCGGGCAATGAGAGCCCGCGGTTCCACCGCCAAAAACAGCAAGACCTAGTCACAAAAAAAAAAAAAAAAAAAAAAAAAAAAAAAAAAAAAAAAAAAAAAAAAAATCATAATTAAACTGAAGTTGTAAGTTTTTGGATGATTTACTGAAGCTCTAAAAACCAGTAATTAGCTTCCCTTGACTCTGAAGACTTTGACTTAACCCACAAAAATCTATTTTTAACATGGGTCACCATATTCCACATGTCATCACAAAATAGAACTATGTTTTAATTAACAAGTTGGCCCTATTTCTTGCCCATATTTCATTAATGATAGACCTAGAAATGTTGCCTATAAATAAAGTAAATCATTTAACAGCCATTTATAGTGTAAAACTCATCATACCATTCTTCGTGTAAACATGCAAGAGGCAATGTATAATCTGTGTAGTATAACTGGTAACTCTTTTAGAAAATTACTGAGAGCTGTATATTTAAGAATATACCACTAATACATTAATCCACATAAAATAGCTCTAGTCTCTTACTAACATTATGAACATATTAAATATATCCAAAAATTAAAATTAGAAAAATGTTTAAATACAGACAAATATATTGTTAATATTAATTGTACTGTATCCAATAGTTATTTAAAATTAAATATGAGACTTAGCTAATGGTCAGAATGGTTAATGGTGATACTACACTATACATATTTAAATTTAATTAAGCATTATGTTACAATAGTTTAATGATAGATGACAAATTTAATTACATAAAATGAATGCATTGATATTTTCTTTCACTATTAAGAAAAAATTGCTGTAACTCATAAATAAAATAAGGACAAAAATAAAGTAAGGTTACAAAGTCATATTTGAGGATTGAGAAAATACTACAAACACCTTTTCCTGAGATATTTTTAGAAGATATTAATATGTATCATGAAGATTTTCTCAGCTCCAGTTTTCCACAAAGATTTTCATCTTTAATTGAATGAGTTATGATTCTTTCAACTATTGTGTCCTAGGTTCACTAAATAATATGGAGGTAAAAAGTCCACAAAAATGATGACAAATTATTTTATATTAAAAATGATTTATCTAGGTGTTTTACCCTTGTAACAGAAATGTTGAACTTAAGCAACATTTTTTTGAATTTATTTGAACAGTATTCTACTATATTAACATCAGATTCTATTGCTATACATGAAATATGTAATCACCAAGGAGATAAAATAAAAATCCTGTTCCATACAAATCCCCAAATATGTCAAAGGAATTTAAATCTGAGAAACTTTGTCCAAACATGAATATTGCTTTTATTGCAACAATAACAAATACTGTTCCCAGACCTTGAATATATATATATATAACATAAATGTATGTTATATATATATATTCAGAAATATCACAATGTATATGCTTTATATATATATATTCAGAAATATCACAATTGAATTAGACCAATATACATTCATGAACAAAATAATTCTCTAAAAACCTAGTGACCATGTTAATCAAAAAAATAATACTACAGGCTCATAACGTACATTTCACTAACACATCTTTTATTTAAGCTGGATAAAGAATTATTATTTAATATTTGCTGTAATGGACTACTTTTGCTTTTCTTTTTTCATATTAGCTTACAGTAGTGTAAGCAGTAACTTGTTATCTTTAGGTTTATTGACAAACATCTTGACACTGTTTCCAATATATTTAAATGATTTATTTCTCAATATTTTAAAGTTTAGAGAACTACTTAGCATTTTCTTTTTCATTTTGATCTTACGCTGTGGTAATCAAGAAGTCTGATAACAAGTCTTTGTATAACAAATATATTGAGGTCAATCATTTAACAATTATTAAATTCTAGGTGACAACATTCAATTCTAGATGAAAATAAGATCCTTGGTGTCCTTTCATATATACATGTGCCCATGTATATCTGAAAGCTTGAAGAGGTGCTTATTCTTGTCTTCCTTTTAAAAGCCAATGTTTCATTTTCAAAAGTGCACACTTTTATAATATGAAAAAAAGTGAGTTAATTATTTTTAGCGAGGAAAGATAATAGATTCTTTAAATGAAGGTCCATCTAATGGGATAGATAACTTTTATTCTCAAGATTGAAATCAGACTTCAATTGTTAAGGGATATTGTATCTTCTTCAATGCTTTCTCAGCCATCCAAAACTAGTTAAACAGAGGCCTTTTCCTTTTACTCTGAATCTCTGTCTTCTGTTGATCTCTATTTATATCTACTGCTATATTATAAGAATATATGAAAAAAAAACATAATTCTCTATCTGAAGAACGAGTATGTAACTGCTTATATTTTATTGGTTGGATAAAATGTTCAGAATTCTGTTTGTATTTGCAGTTTCTTTATGGGTCTTCATATTGTGAATTGCATTCAGTTTTAGTGCTTACCTGATAACTTTTTTTTGTTTTACTTTTACCTTTGTAGAGAGATATCCCTTATGGAATAGAATTTTTATTTTCATATATTACCCTCAATATGACACACACATATTTGCATGTGCACACAAACACACAAACTGCTTATATCCTTTCTATGTAGTAGACATTTTCTATGTAGTAGAAATTTTCCTTTCTATGTAGTAGAATGACTCTCAACTCCAAACACTTTTAAGTGATACGTTGTTCCTAATATACCTTCCTTCAGAAATATCACTTTATGTGACAAGCTAGTTATAAACTGATACATTTACTTTTCATCTATTTAGCAAATGTATTGTTATGGAGTAGTATACCCCATATATTATGGAAATAAAAGTATGATTTCTGCCTTCAAGAACCATCTCTACTGTATAGGTGAGTCTAAGAACAATATTCAATGGTAAGATATGCAATTTCATGTTTTTCCAGTACATAGATGTTTTTTCTGAGAAGTCAAAATTAAATCATTGGTGGACTCCTGTATCAATTATTATTTCACTGGACACAAGGTATACTTGTATCTTTACTGTTTCAAATCATTTTTTCACCAGACCAAAAGTGGATTAAGCACTTTGTTCCTGTGATGCATGAGAAATCTTGTGTTGCATGAGAAAACTGTCAGAACTCATTTAAGTGTATTGCAGTTTCTTATAACAAATTGAATCCTGAAAGTAGTATCATATAATTGCTATAAAGATGCATTCAAATGCAGTGGATAATAAATTAATTAGTATTAGATAAGACTTGGATGATACATCTCAGGTATGCAAGTCATAAGGTAATATGTGTCAGAGATAAACAGCGTGAAAGATTCAGGTAGATCAAACATCACATGACTTTAATTATAACAATCTCACAATTATTATAGATTTTCTATAAAATATCTTCAACCGAATAGGGTTTTTTTTTTTTTGTTTGTTGAATAGATGAATAGATTCAGTATATATATATTTTCTTTGAGTACTACCTAAATATATTTCCTCAATTGATACTATTATTTTTATGATTTTGGACTCTCAAACACTTTTAAACAGTACATTGCTCCTAATATACTTTTCAGAAATAGCACTTCATGTGACAAGCTAGATTTTCACTTCTAAAAAAATCACTTGAAAATATTAAAATTGCTATTTAACATATTTAGAGATTTTATGATGCACAATAAATAGAGCTCTCTGCATAAAATTGAGTCTGTCAGAAATAATGTATTGTACACTTAAAATTTTGTTTGGGTTATTCTCATGATTTTCCACAATAAAATTTGACTTTTCCTTGCAAGGTCCTTCTCAGGAATAAATGATTTTTCATATAATAAAACAATAGACAGTCTCATACCAAACTTGCAGTTCTCTATATTATTACTATTATTGATTTACCTACATTTTTATAATAGCATCAGTGACTAAGGTTTTACAGTAAAATAGACCTACCTTGGTTGTCTGATGTATACTTACAGTTAACACACTTGTAATTTATGAATTCTAAGAATTCTTTTTAGCTCAAGCATGGAAAATTCATTTCAGATAACCCTTCTGAACACCAGAGTTGTTTGAAATCTTGTATCTAATATTTAAAACATATAGTCTAAATGTTGTATTCCCAAATTGATAATTGCTAACTTATTTCAGTAGAATATTAGATACAGTTCCCTATATAACAATTACAGTTGTCATTATATTATATAACTTGATGTTTATAAAAACTTGAACAATTTAAGGAATCACCGGAAATTTTAAGGTAAAAATATGAATGTGTGCTCTTTAAACTGAGCAAGTTAGTGTATAAATCATTACATAATAAAATGCTTGAATATTTTTCAGAGTTGTTATTACCAATTAAAGGTAATAAGTTAACACTTAGGAATTTTAAAGATAAATATCAGAATGTAAAAAAATTATGTTGTTTTAAAGTTTACACTTATAGCAATCAATGTCTTCTATCTTTTCTTACATAGTAAGTCCTCTTTTCATATTTTTAATTCTCAACCAATTTTAATCCACTTTCTCTGCCAGATCTTGTTCCTAGTTTTTCTTTGCTTTGTGATCTAAGATTAATCTATAGAAAAATATCTTGCAGTTTCTTTGTTAGTGATAGGTAAAGGGTTGCTGATTATCTCAAATAATGAAAACACGTTTCCACTTGATGGAAAACAGTGCACTGATCAAGTGACATTAATGAACATTACTTAGTGACTCTATTAAATATGTCTCTGCACCAGTAACTGAGGGTTTGGCTTTTAAAACAGTTTTCTCCTATCAACATGCTGGTAATGTGTGGAAACATTGTAAAACTTGAAGAAATCCGTTCCTAAATCAAAGTTGATACATTATTTTCCTATTCCTAATTTACCAATTTTTTCTTGCGAAAATGTTATTGGATTGTGCATATATTCTGTAGAGAAACAATTGAAATAACTTAGGTAAATAAATAGCATCCCTGTTGACTATTTTAAATCACTTGACTCTTTCCTGATAGAAAAGCATTTTGTGGTGACAATTTATGGAAAAATGAGGTGAACTCTTTGCTGAAAGTAGAGTAAATATTCAGAGACTGACTTAACAAGAATTATCTTTACAATATATATGTATGTATATATATATATATATGTTTACTTGTTAATGTATTTGCATATCTATGTATGTGTGTGTGTTTCTATCTGATTTGGACTTTCAGGCTTTGGCTAGATATAAACTTAAAAAATAAGTCAAATAATGCATGTTAGAAGGCTAGCAGTTAATTTTATTGGATTTTGCTAATTAGTAGTAGTTTGCTTCCAGAAACAACCATTAAACTTAAATTAAAGAGGACAAAGCTGACAAAGATTTTGCTTACAGCGTGTTAGGTTCAAAAATGAAACGACAATGAGTTCACTGCTGATGACAAGATATTTCACTATCGCTATTAGGTTTGTGAAAGCTTTTATAAAATCTTGAATGCCTTTCATTGCAGCTCAGGAACGAAATAACTTAGCTTGCTAAAGAGTTTATAACATCTGTTCTACTGTTAATTCCAACTCAATCAATGTAGTTGGTTGTTCTGATCACTAATCTTTCCTAAATGTATATGTTGTATTGTTGAATTAGAGCAAAACTTACATAGTTGTTAATTTTCTTCCAAGTGAGAAGTGTTCATAAGTGCAAATCAGCATGCCTACCTTACAGATAACTTCATAAAATAACAACTAATGTTTTACAGTCTGATTGTTTCATTCTTTTTCAAATTGAATTTTGAGGTATATCCTCCATGAATGCCTTCTACAGATACCCAGGCCTGGCCATGTCCACATGGTCACATCTTTACTCTACAAAATAACTGATTCCCATCTCCCCTCCATTGAACCTCTCTCTCTATCCGAGCTCCATATTGTCCTCAGATCTAAATTCGAATCCTTCTCTTTGTTTGCACACCCTTTATTTACCCTGATTTCCTCTCTTCCAGGAAACCTGTTTCACCTTGACCATTTCACTTCTTTCTCCCCCTGCATCTCCCTGATGGGAAATTCAAAAAAAGGTCATTCTCACATTTTAACATCTGTGTTTGAAATCTACAATCTTAAACAGGAGACATTGGGGATGGAGGGGTAGCGCACCCTATCATTTGGACTTTTAGTTCATTTTAAGAGATAAATTATGATATTTAGTTTCTCTTTTTCATTGTGACTATATCATTCAATATTTTCTTTTTTCTAAGTAGTTCCCTGTCTTTAAATACATTTCCTGTGTCTTTACTTGTAATGAATCCACTCATCCTAAGTATTTAAGGAACATATTCACCTTAATTTTCAAAGTAAAGAAATTTATATCGGTGTATTGAAATTTTCAGCAGGGAGCTTTTCATGACTTTGCATTCACAAAGCAATGGCATTTGCTACTTAAATAGAATTAATTTCTAAGATATACATCTAAATTTGCATGATAATTAATACTCAAGAGTAAAAGCTTTCAAGTAAGAAGTTCTGCTTTCATTACATGTCACATTGCTTTAATAGAAATATGTGTTAAAAATTGCAACTGTAACAAACAATTGGTCTATAGCATCAGATAGAGCAAATTGTTTCAAGTTTGAATATTGTATACCAGGGTGGAAGGAGAAAAATTATTTTATCACTATAACTTCATACATAATTTGAATAGCACACATAGACTAATTTCAAAAACTTATATTTTAACTTTTGTTATACCTGACACTGAGTGTGCTATCATTGTGTTCTAACTATTCTAAATAATTGCATTTCACATAATAGTTATAAAATACTAAATCTGCATGATCATACCTTTCTCTAAGAAATGGTCTCTTTCATTAGTAATTTCAAGTTGGTGAGAAATGTCCTTGACTTGAATAATAAAATCTGTTCCAGTTCATAGATGGGACTCAGAGGAAGTTAAAACAATGTATAGTGTTTTGATAGGTGCAATTCAAGCCATCGGTCAAACAACTTTTAGAGCAAAATAAATGCATGCAAATATTTTAAAAAAATATTTATGTGTAGTTACTTGAATAGTTACAACCAGGGTTCCATGCTTTAATATGCAGAGGTCTCAATATCCTAAGGAGGGTTGCCACACTTAGCTAATATTTTTATGAATGAAAATAATACACAGACTGAGAATGATTTATTCTTACTTGTTTTTATTTACTTTCATTTTTGGATAACCTTTAACCTATTTATAAATATGTCAGCTTTTAAGTGTAGTTCCTTTCATTTTTTATTTATTTTTCTCACATAGGATAAATGGAAGTCCCTTAGAAATAAATCCCTGGGTAACCAAACCTAGGTGAGCAGAAAAATTTTGTTTGCTAGCCATGTACATACACATTAGCTGGGTCCCTTGTTCCTCCTCCATTTTGGCTGTTCAAATGGCAAAATTTTGTCATGTATAGCAGTAAAGAGAAATGCCATTTAATTAAACTCCTTACCCCAAGAGCTGCTAGTTTGTTTGAGAATGATAAGATTTTGAGAAAATTGGTTGCTATCTTCCAGAAGGAAATAATAAGTTAGATAATTAGCTCTTCTGCTTAAAAATCCCTATTTTCATTTCTTGTGAAATTTAGTAAGCATTAATAAGAAAACTTCAAATTCCCAGGGAATTTTAATCTCTAATGTTAGGGAGTGAATGGCACTTTAAAAGCAATTTATCTCATAAATTCCAGCTCAAAAATAACAAAAGTTTGAAATGAAAAGAAATGACTTAGTTATTATGCTAATGCATAATTGCAAGATCATAATAAAGAAGTGCAAAGTAAATGCTACTCTAACAATATATTTTATGTGCCATACTTTCTTTTATTTATGTTATAATACATATTTTATACATATCTCGGCATGTGTAATATTTGCTATGTAGTAGAAAATGAGAAAATGTATTTGAAATATCAGCTTTATGCATATTAATCTTGGTCACAGTGCACACAAAAGAGAAAAATCATGTCCTTAATAATTTGGCTCAAATTTGTGATAGTTTTGTAAATCTTAATTTTGGAAGGTTACATCAGTGTTGTATAAAATCCTTTAGTAATAATGTTTTTTTGGACACTATTAATATATCCTGTAGTTAAAAGATTAGTATTTGTCAAGCACTTGTACACATATAGAGACATACATCTTCATGAAACAATGGCTATAACTACTACAGCACAGAGATAACGATGTCCATTGAATATGAGGTCTATTCTTATGTGGATAATATATATTGTAAATATATAATCAATCATTACAAATTAATTTGAATGAATAATTTACTTATATACATATATGCATAATTAATAAAAGCAAAATATATGTCAGCATATATTTTGGATGGCAGATATCCCTCATCTTACTGAGAGTCTGTTAAGTACTGGGCTTTTATGCTGATTATGTAATTCCTCGAATCATTTTATTAGATATGCTTATTTCAAAAAATGATTGATTTCTCTTATTTATGGGTTTTGTTTAAATATTACCATTCTTGATATGATCAGAAAACATTTTTGCATGTCAGCTATTTTAAAAAATATTGTAAAAACAGTGTTTTTAGTATGTCTTTAATATTGTCTTATTTTAATG
The DNA here is from genome assembly GCA_004024945.1 of Uropsilus gracilis. Lineage (NCBI taxonomy): Eukaryota > Metazoa > Chordata > Mammalia > Eulipotyphla > Talpidae > Uropsilus > Uropsilus gracilis. The sequence continues at coordinate 44,589 of PVHY01001955.1, read as the reverse complement.
GAGTTCTAATGTGGAAGCTATATTCAACATAATATAGCTATCAAGATGACATTACATCAAATCATTTTTTTTTCATATCCCATATACTCTTGAGTAACGGCAGTAATTTGCTCATTCATTTTGTAACCTACATTGACAAGATAGTAGGAAAGAGAAGAAGAAAAATAGTCATGTATATTTAATGCGCTCCATATTTTTAAACAGACTAGCATTATTATAACTGTCCAGTTCATCAAGCCCATAAAATAAAAAATAAAACTCATATCAAAAAGTTTTAATTATATTCAGAATTTTAGTTCAGGAAAGTAGATTGTTGATCTGAGATCCTATGAAACAAAGCCTTGTTATATAAGAATGTATGCAATTAATTAGAGAAATCTAATTCCTTTAAAATGCTAGTTATTATTTTCAGGTTAGTAACCATGATAGTATTCAATTTTGTATTTTATTTGGCAAATAATTTTTTTTATTTGAACTCTCTCTGGCTCTATGCAATAAGAAATAAAACAAAAAAATTAAACGGTATTTTGTATCAAGTCACTATTTTATAGGATGGTATCTACACAATCATGGTAGTTTAAATTAAATATATGGGAACCATACGGATGATAATTTTTGAATGTATGCATGTACGCCATATATGCTTTAGCTTGTTCTGAAAGCATCCCATAACACTGATCAAATAATCAAAGTTTCTTAATTGGATTTCTTAGCATAATCTTGATCCACATAGGCTTCTGATAACAGAAAACTAAGTACCATTCTTGGAATGAATTAATATTATTCAACTTGTGTATATGATGCCCAAAATAAGATAATAAAGACATGGTTGAAAAAGGTGCTTACTTATAACACTGTCAGTCACTTTGCATGGTGCATTTCTCAAATTTGACGTTCTTCCTGGAAATGTGATCACCATAATTTACCCTTAATGAAACATCACCTCCTACCGGATTTGATTGACCCACAGAATTTATATAAAATTCAGTTAAAGAACTGGAAATCAGCCTGAGACAACTATACCAAACACTGCACTATATTATTAGCTACTAATTTAGCACTTATATGAAGAATTTGAAAAATAGAAATTAGCAGCTGCCATAGCTTATATTTTTCACATGTGCATTGCTATATGCCTTGTTAGTTGAAAACAGTTTTCATAGAAGTGTTTCTCTCGCATTTATACCTATTATTTTTGCCTTTTTGACTGTGAACATAAGAAAATTATTGCATGCCTACTGTAGGTCAGATACTAGTTAGATACATGTTCAAAATCATTTAAATATATATTCAGTTTTTTTTATTAAAGCACTTTATTTTAATTTAAAGAAAATGATGAAGGCTTTGTGTACATAATGTGTTCATGTTACGTAGCCAGTATCTTGTAGTATGAATTGCCACATCACCACTTTTTTTTTCTGTGCTCATTTATTTCACTATCATATTTATCATAACTATTAATTTTCATTGCCCTCAACATTATTTTTGTTCTTTTTGGAGAAACACTAATTATGAGTGGCTGCCCAGTCTTCTAAAATCAAAGATAGACCAAAGCTAAATGTCCACCAATAGGGCGTTGGTTGTAAAAATACACATTATAAATAGTAAAATGAAATAATTGATATACAACTATTACATTTATGAGGAAATCACAACCTGTTATTATTACATTTACATATAGAATAATTTGAATAAAGACATTGTGTCCGTATATACAGCTATAATTTTAAGAGAAACAGCAAGTTAATATTTCTTCTTTCACAGTATTATGTATTTACTTTTTAAGGTAAAATGTAGTATCTGATTAGAAATGGCTCATTTTTCATATTAGATTTAGTTTGGTTAAACATCATCTTATTTTTAGCATGAGGGGAAAATTTCCTTTAAAATAAAAGGTTTATGTACATCCATGTTGTTATAAAATCATCAAATTTGTCATTTTTAATTGATGAAACAAGTCAAAAAGAAAGACAGAAGCTAAATGGTTTCACTAATATATGGGATATAGTAAAAAAATAAACAAAAGCCTTGATGAAAGTTAAGCACCAAACTGACACACACAACTTTGGGCAGGAAGGAAAGGGGGGTAATGGTGGGTAGGGTGGGTGGGGGTAAATCCCTGGAATTGCAATGATGTGACATTTATGTATAAATAAATTAGAAAAAATTAAAATAAAAAGGTTTAATACTTAAAGATTTAAGGAAAATGATAGTACCAATAATTGCCTCACATTGAAGTCACTGTATAAAAATTCTGGTCACATATGTTACATACATACGTGTTATATATTTATATCTTCAATTTTAGATTATACTTATATCTAAATTTTAGAAGTTGAGTTTAAACAAATGCTGCTAATAGCCTCCTTGTACAATGTTTACTAATAATCTTTTAATCCTCTTCACATTGAACATCTAATAAAAAAGTTTTTATTTCAAATCACATAACGAGTGAATAATTTAATTTAAAGGCAGACAAATGAAATATATAGTCTCTCAATGCAAAAAAAAAGCATAAGTATTCTTTTAAAAAGTAATATATAGCTTGTCTGTTTTTCAGATGATGCATAATATACCTTAAAGGAATAACCTTTGGTGATAAATATATACTATAATCTTAGATAAAAGAGAAAGATGTGATTTTAAGTATTAATTTTGGACATTATGAAAGAATTCAGATTACAGTAAGGATTAGAAGTGGTTAAATTACTTAATAACTCCACACACTCACATTAAAAGTCTTAAGCATTATCTGTATAGCTTCCTAAAATTATAATCTTTGCATTCCCATCTATATACAATTACCTGGATTTTATAATTGTGACTTATGTGTAAAATATAAACTTCTCGTTTTAAAGTTTAGCACATATGTGTGAATTCCTTAGTATTATATCATTGAGTAGATGTTTTTACAACTAAAAAAATATACTACACATATTAACAAATTTTTGTGATTAGTACTTTTTTTTTAAATACTACTTATCACTGTAAATAATGAAATTTTATCTTAGGACACTTGAATATTCTTTTATTTTTGCTTCTGCATTTTTTTTATTATTGTTGTTATAGTTATCATTGATTTGCTCATTCTTGAACATGCCTCTCAAATAACATTTAGGAATTATATTTGCAGTAGACCTGTTGGACTCTGATTTAAAAGTCTTATAGCTAATAATAAATAGTTTTTCAATGTTATCACATTAATTTGTTTTCTGTAATTTCTGAATTAAGACTGGTGAAGCCACCTAACAAAATTTGCAAGTGATATATACATATCTTTTTTTAAATTATGTCAAATTGGCAACTGAGTGATTTCTTATGTGCAATGTCTGGTGAATTATTTTGCCTGGTTTTATTTTTAAGTTACTGTTTGACGACTGCTTTAAAGATTAAACATTAAGCAAATGTCTTCTAAGGTTTTTTTTATTTATTTACCATTTGAATTTATTGCTTATTTTTATAAACAGAAGTTCTATCAAATTTAATGAATTTAATTTAAACAATATTTTCTGAAATGGTTTGTATGAATGTATCAAAATAGTAAGCTACAATGGTGCACCCAGAAACATAAAGTCATTTTCAAATCAACAGAAACTAAATCATGCAGTAGTGACAGAATATCATTAGTAGTTTATTTTTTAAGATGTACTTGAGAAATAAGGAATAAAGAGCTGAAAGCAAAAAAAGTGAAAATATGAAACTCATAGGTAAACTTTACAATATTCTAAAAACAATCCCTATCTTGTATATGCTGGTGGAAAATGTGTAGAAGTAGCTAAATGGATATTTCCATGTCATATACATTGAGGGGAGAAAATTTGAGTTAAAGTCTATTAAGTTCATACATTGTTCAGGAGATCTAAAAAATACAATATACATTATATTTTGAAAATTTAAAAAGCAATTCAAAACTTTGTAGGATTATCACTGAAGAATTAAAACATTTCAAAGTTGTAAAGATATAATTATGAAAATTTATTTACCTTAAGAAAAAACACAGGGAGAAAAGTGCACTATAAGTAGGACAAATGGATAATACAAAAGTAGATAGAATGAAACCAACCAACTTTTATAGATGAAAGTCTTTATTTGAATTTCCTTGCTCAAATTTTAATCTCCCAGTAATTCATTGTTAACAATTAGGTTCTAAGATAGAATTTGTTGAAAATTAGTTAGTGGCAGTGCAAGTCATTGAATAATTGTGAACATAAAAAATAATAAATCACCTTTCTCTTAGCTTTTAACAATTGCTTCATATCCTTAACAGAGCGATAAAAGACTGAATGAGTATTAAAACTAAATAACATAGTTACTCCTCAAATTGGTCCCTCTAGTTTAGGGTTGACTGAGCTTTAAATTGCCTGCATTCTATTGACTATTCAATTCTCTCAGTCAATTGATAAATAAAATACTTTAACCATCAGAGTTTTTAATCCACTTTCTTGACATTGACTCTTCTTGAAGCATTAGATTAGCTCTTTCAGTTTTCTGAATTTAAGATTCAGATCAAGTTAATTGGAATTTGTATCATTAAAAATTGTCAGGCATAACTTCTCCTGGGAAATTTGAGAATTTCATGTAAGAATCTTTTAAAAGTCAGCAGAGAATCAGATGATTCATGTCAGCATGCTGAATGCTTATCTCTTTCCTATGGAAAAAGATTATATCAAAATAAAATATTTGAGTGTTGTTATTCCATAAAACACAATAACTAGTTGAATTCAGAATGATTAGACTGCTTTTCTAGTTATACAAAATATGTTCCATCTATGTCACATTTACATTTAATATAGGTTATTATATTGTTTTCAAGTTATATGTACATATATATGCATATATATATATATATATATATATATATATATATATTTCTCTTTCATTCACCCCTCAGTAATTTAATCTGTAAGAATATGTGACCCTTTCTGTTTTTATAACTTGCATTAGCGATCACTTTGAAAAGCAATGCCAATTAGTGGTAACCAGAAAGGAAGGGGAGAAAAAGGGTGAAAATGGGGGCAAAGGAGGTAATTATGTAGTTAAGTATAGAATTGAGCATTCAATGGTGAACTCATTGTGGTAGATACATGTGTAGTTTTTCAGTGATGCACTCTGAAACTCATGCAATGTAGTTAACAGAGCATTACTTAAAAAGTTATGTATATGACAAATTTATTTTTATTTCATGTAAATGTACTGATTTGTTCTTCATCCCTGAAGGATATTTTTGCTCAATATAGATTCTGGACTGACAGGATGTTTCTGCTTATTCCCTCCACCCCCCGGTTCTTGAAAAATCTTCTTTGACTCTCTTTAGAAGTCCAAAGGTTTGGTTATGAGAAACCTAGTGTTTTTATTTCATGTTTTCCCCTATGTTTACAATGTATGTGTCTCTTGCATCCCTTTCTGAATATTTTCTTTATCTTAGTTTTTAAGTTTAACTATGAAGCTTGTATTTTTTACAGGTTAATCGGTTGGGCATTCACTAAAATTTTTACAAAGTTGTCTTAGGTGTTTGTTTTATGTGACTTAATTTGGAGAATGTGCTTTATCATATTTTAGCAACTTTAAGGCATCCCATTTTTCTTACCTTTTTCCTCCTTTCAATTACGTTACAAATAATTTATTATATTCCTGCCATTTATTAAGTACTATTCACTCTAAAATTCTATTTTCTCCTTTTCAGACTAAGAATAATATTCAGCTTTCTACTTTTTAATATCATTGACTCTACTATCCTTCCATTCTGCTGTTCTGTCCATCCACTTATGGGTGTTTGTTGTTGTTTTTTGTTGGTTTTACCAGCTAAAAAATATTGCTGGAAATATAAAAAATACCAGCTAAAAAATATTGTTTGTTGATTTTACCAGCTAAAAAATATTGCTGGAAAGGCCAGGCACGGTGGCGCTTGCCTGTAAGTGGCAGCCTAGGAAGCCACGGCGGGGATCAGGGATCACAGTTCGAGTCCCGCCCGGGGCAATGATACCTAGTTCAAAAAAATTAGCTGGGCATGGTGGCGCGCACCTGTAATCCCCGCTACCTTGGATGTTGAGGCTGGGGATTGTTTGGGTTTGTGGTACCCAGGCAAGGTGGGCCTGCGGTTCCATGGGCAAAAATAGCAAGACCTAGCTTCAAAAATAAACAAACAAACAAATAAATAAAAAAATACAAATATTGGAGTCCTTCACATTATCATCACAAGGGTTTTAGCAGTGAACAGGGGAAAAGAGCCAGCAAAAATAGAGCCACTTGGGTCAGTTCTCTCTCTCTCTCTCTCTCTCCCTCTCTCTCTCTCTCCCTCCCTCTCTCCCTCCCTCCCTCTCTCCCTCCCTCCCTCCCTCCCTCCCTCTCTCTCTCTCTCTCTCTCTCTCTCTATCTCTCTCTCTCTCCTTCCTACTCCCACCCACCACCTCTGAATTCCCCTCCCCCAGGGTGATGTGGCCTTTTTATCCTCACATCCTCGGCACATGTGTGCACACTTATGCATGTGCACATACAGGAATGTACAGTCATGGGGACATATTGACCAATATTAGATGACCAAAAAGCCCACCTAATTTATTTACCCTATGGTTGTTCTTTTCATTTATTTTAGCTCTAAAGTTTTCATTACTTTATTCATTATATTTTCTATTTCTTTGCTCAGAATCTTACTTATTTCAAGCACAATAATTGAAGTGGTTTCATTGCTTCAAATTACCTATTCAATTATGTATGATATATCTACATCACTTGGTTGGCATCTTGTCATTGTCATTTCTCACTCAGTTTGAAAATTTTCTTCTCTTAAGTATGTTGAGTATTTTTTAAAATTAAAACTTGGATATTTTGAATATGGATATATAGTATGTGATTTTAAATATGAATTTTCAATATGAATATGTAATGTATAAATATTAGATAATAAAACTGTTAGCATTTTTGTTCTAACTTGCTCTCGTGTTCCATGTAGCTGCGTTCAGAACTCCATGGCAACCTTGCAAAGTCTTCAGTGGTGTGGATGGTGATGGTCAGAAGCTTTATTCTGTGGGGTTTGATTGTTCTTTCCTAAGCCTACCCTGCTTGTGAGAATTCCCCTCTCTGGGGTTTTTGGTGAAAGAGGGCAATTGGTTATGGGGCTTTTGCAGTCTGTACTGATTACCATTTCTGGGTGTCTGGCTTCTCCAACACTTGTGTTTAAATATAAAAAGCAATGAGGGAAACGTGGAACTTGCAGCTTTTCTTTTTTTAAGGTAATATGAATCCTCATGCTTTTTTTTTTTAATTATTCTTTGCTTTTCAGCACTATGTTATACTGGTTTGATATAGATATCACAATTTGTTTTACTTCGGGGGAAAATAGAATAAAAACATGACAAATACTCAATTTTACTGTAAGTGGAAACTCCCAGTTTCTTTTTTTCTGATGCATTTATTTGTCTTTCTTTAGATTCCAGAAAATGTGTAAGTTATCACTGAAACATTTGTATATAATAGCTGACTTTAAATAGTTACCAAATAATATTCATATAATGTCGCTCTGGATATTAATGTGCATTTAACATCATTCCCATTCAAATTGAGGTTCGTCTGACTCTTCTTTTAATAAGTGTATTTCAAATATTCCTTAGCATTTTCACTCTTATCTTAGGAGAATCTTGATCCTATCTGAATCATCTATTTTAACAATCAGTTGCTCTGTTTAGATTTTGCTTGTAGATTTGAACCAGTTTTATGAGCAATAACTCCAATGACTTTAGTTTTCCTCCCCCTGCCAGTGTTATTCTGCTTTGCTTCATTTGTCTAATTCTCTAGAGACTCCTGCTCAATCCCTGCTGGTGCCATCTGCAGAGCCAGAAGGAGCTTTCATGCCCTCCTGCGATCACTGGGTAACCTTTGAAGGGAGGTGAACAAAAATCACTGGGCCTGTGTGTCCTTTCGCTACTGCATGGAGGGCAAGGAGATATAGGGCTCTGCAACTGCTCCTGCTGTCAGCAGATTGGACTGCCAGTCGGTACCCCACCCCAACCGTTGACCCTGGAATGAAATAGCCCACCAGGTCTATGACACTGTGGTTACTTATAGACCAATTCACTGATGGGGTCCCACTGATGGAATTTGGCCAGGAATGGACAGAACTTCACTGTGATCTCTACGGCTAGCAGATCTGATTGCTTAGGGGTGCCCTGAATTTTGAACAGGGGCTGAAATAGTTTCAGTCTGTTATTACTGGTATTGCTGGTATCTCTGGATCAGGTCATCAGTAAAGGCCAGATGTTGAGCCAGGCCTTCTCTAAGCCTCTGTTGGACTTTGATAACCTCTTCCTACCCTTATTAGTTGGTTTGTCTGTTTTCCTGTGTTTTGGGTATTTGCTATTGCATGTACCTCCACGACATAGGCCTGAGGTGTATCAGAGTTAAATTTGCCACATTGGGATTTCTCATGCCACTGGTTCCAGCTCAGCTTGCCAGCTTTCAGAATCCTCTTGTCATTGTTAGTTGACTATTTTCCATGACATTTGTCTGCACGTTAGCATGTGGAGGGGATGTGGGAGGGCATGAGTCTTGGTCATTGTGTTCAATACCTCAAGTGGGCTAACTCATATTTCAGTGTGTTATTGAGGACAGGAGAAATTACATTCTTGGAAAATTAGTTTGTATAACTGCTCTCCCAGATTTGCTAAATCTGGCACAGTTTTCCCAGATTTGCTAATTACCCCCCCTCAAAAAAATGTATTTGTCTTTCTTGTTTCACATACAATTAACCCTCAGTATTTAAAGTTAATTGTCTTACAGGGGTGATAAAGGAAGTCATTAGCCCTTTATTTGTTGCTTTATTTGTTTTTGCATCTTTTCCAGATTGACTCCTATACCTGAGACCAGTTCCCTTGCATTAGAATTGTGTCCTCTCTGTGAGGTGGGCCTCCTAAATCTGGGACATAAATTAGTCACTTTGATAAGGAGACAAGTAAAAGGGAATTAAAATTTAACAAATAATAGCATGCATTTTACTACAAGGATCTCCTCTCTGTCCTTTGGTGACTATCCTAGTATTTCCACTCATTGTTTAGAAAATTAAGTAACAAAAAACAAACCAAAAAAAAAAAAAAAAAATAATGGATTCTGATTGACCAGGAGTTAATGTTTGACTCAATATCAACTCCTTTCCCTCTCTCATCTCTCTTAACCTCTAATCCTTAAGATGTTTATTGGCACCTACTTGTTTTTGAAGCTGTTTTATGTTCTTGGATTGAATTGTCTGCCATAAAAATGTCCAACATTTGCTTTTATCATCATGGCTTACTTTGCTGCATCTAATTCCATCAAATTTCCTTCACTCTGTTGGAAATTGCTGCGTTCCATCCTTTTATTCAGTTACATAATACTCCATGATGTGGATAGGCCACATCATTTTGATCCAATCAATGGCCATTTTGGCTGCTCTGTCTCCTATCCTGTGTGATAGTGTTGCAATGAACATTGAGGAACATACAGATCTTCATGTTGATGCTTTTGTATTTTTTATCAACACGCCCACTAGAGAAATCGTTGAGTCATGTGGTTAGATTCTATTAGGCTAAGATAAAAATGATAATGGAGAAAGCTACATTCTTCATTCAGAGTTCTCAGAAAAACCTCTCTGGGAAGGTAATGTCTGAATAGTAAGTGTGCAATGAGCCATGTGGAGACTTGGGTGCAAGGATCTCTTGTAATGGGCAGGGACTGTGTAAAATCTCTTAGGAGAATTCATTTCAGTCATGATCTGTGTGAGAATCAGTTAAATACAGCAGTGGAGCAGTCAGGGATTATAATTTTAAAAATGGACTGGAATGGAGCACATAGAGCCCCATACACAATGGTAAAGATAAAGGATGTATTTATCAAATTTTGCACTATCCATTTGTTTGTTCATTTTATTTAGTGATATATAGGTTACATTAAGATATTACATAAAAGTAGAATTTAAAAATGGTTAATACGTTATCGCTACCTAAAATACATTTACAAGTTAGTGCTTTCTTTATTAGATTTGCTGCATATAAGTAGGTTTTTCTCACCAGATTGATACTTCCACAAGGACAGCTATGTCATATTCCAGAGATGACTAACTTCCACATACTGGGTCATGATTCAGGAACATTAAGGTGTTTTTAGTATCAATAAAAGTTTAGCTAAAAGATAATCACATTTTTTATCATTAATTAGGTGATGTGATAGATAAAATATAAGAGTTTTTATACAATTTTAACATGCATATAAATTGGTACAATATATCAGATGTGATGCATTTCTAGCACTATGATAGACATTGCCGTTGAAAACAAATATAAATGCAAAATGAAATATTAAAAATGAACATAAGTGAATCTGTGAACTGGCCAAAAAGTAAGAAATATCAAGGCCAAGATCTAAAGGAGAGCTATAACTCAGGAATACAAAATAAACTGTGAATCTGATGTTCACCTTGAAGGAATTTGTCAAGTTCAGTAAATTCATGAATAGTTGTTGCACTGTCTCACATCGTGAAGATTAACAGACAAATTTTAACACCAATGTAGCTTGGGAATGCTAATAGGGAACCCCTCCACCCCATTCTAAGCTCCAAAGACAGCTTTCTCAATACATTTGAATTAACTCCTTATACAAAACACTGTTCATTTACCCAACTATCAGTGCATTCCTGAAATTCTATTTTTAGCTCTGATTGAGGAATGAAAAATGAAGGGTAAGCAAAGTCTTTCATAAATTGTCAACAAAAAACAATAAAATCTGTTTACTGTTTTATATATATGTATATATACATATATTTAATTTATGTGGTTCAATAAATAAAGGTAGTTCAAATGTGATTTTAATGTAATTTCATATTAGGTGAATTAGTTGACCCTAAGTGTCTGATAGAAACAAATATGTATACTTATGGAAAAAGATAAAGTGAGATTAGAACTTAATAAAGATAAAACCGTGAATCATTTTGGAGATGATGTTAACTGTTTTCCTCTTGATCTCAGAGGAGGATATTCTCTAGTAGGTTAAAAATACTAGCCAATAAAGAGATGTGAATTCTAATATTGGTGAACAATGTTCTTCATGAAAATAAATTTATACAATAAAAATAAACATTAAGAATCAAAGGGAGGTAATATACTTATGACACATAAAATAGTAAATGTTCATCAACAGTGGAAAATTGAGCAGATAAAATGATTTGCTATATTCAGAACTAGAATATGTACAGCAATGAAAATGCATACATTATTTCTAAATGTAGATAGCTGTAGTTGTCATAATTTTTAAAGAATGAATCTAGCCACAAACTTATAGTTTATAAATTTAGGCACTTACATTTTTTAAATAGACCAAGCAGGTCACCGCTGTCAATTAGAATATTATTTGATTCTATAAAGAAAGGAAAGGTTAATGATTGAAAGATGCCATTAATGAATGTCAAGGGTGGTGATGACCTTATGTCTCTTAGACTGGAAAGTGTTTTTATGAGTATAAGTCATTGAGACCGACATTTACATTCTGCACACACTTCTATATGTGTAGCTCTTACTCAACAAAAAGTATGGTTGACTTGGCTTATACTACTGAAGTTTGAGAGAGGTGAAATCTACCTGTAGGCAAACTTTGATTACTAAATCAATAGGGTTAGGAAGGAGTAGGTTCTTTTTTATTCTAATAGTCACACATTAACTACTGCTACATTCTAAGAATTTGTGATTCCTCTATTTATGTTAACAGCTTATGGAAACATACTCCATTTGACAGAATATAGATATAAATATTCTTGTATATGTAGAAGAGAACTTGAGATTTAGTAATAGTCTGATTCACATGACATGACCTTCATTGAATCAAAAAGATAGCAAAAGAAGAATATGAAATGATTGATGTCACCCAGCTCAAATTCTGGGTGTCTTATCATCTTTAACACAATCCCTTGATACTCTGCAGGGAATAAAGGATACTGGGGAGGGGTGATAGGATGATAAGTTACCAGAATTCAGTTAAAGAAATGCTCCACTCAGAAATTTTAATAACAGAAACTCATTGGATTACACCAATGACATATTCAAAGTCAGAGTGGACCAAATCATGAATATTTTAATATATTAAACATTATGATCTCATCTACTTTAAACATGAGATTGATTCTAAGTACATAAAATAAAAAAAAAATACTAACACTTGCTGGAAAAATTCCATCCTCTTTTAAAATGACAGAAAATAGATCACTGTTTATTCACGCACAATGATAAAAAATGAAAGCTATTAGTATAAAAAATAAATGTGAGGTTAACAAGGTTAATTCATACAAGAAGCATTTAAACTGTACTAATTTAATGTAAGAGTCAACATTTGGTGGAAGAGGTAACCACATTAGTGACATTAATGAACTACTTGTTACTAAGCTCTTTCACAGTGGAAAGTGCTTCTAATTTATTGAGGTCTTCAGAAATTATCCAGGAGTCACATCTCCGGTCAATCTACAAGAAAATAATATGTGGTGCTATTAGATTTCAAAATCTGGCTTTGGTAGTCATTATTATTGGTTTCTACTCTGATAATAATCATCACATAGGACTTTTGTAAAAATGTAAGTAATGCATGTGCAAATAGCTCTGAGATACTGTAACCTGTGTTTTAAATAGCAAATGAAAATGAAGTTAACTTGTGATTTCCAAGAAATTGAGGGTCATGTGTTTTTAAATGTTTCTGGAGTTATAATGTATTTAAATTTTCCATCATATCATTAGAGATATTAACTATTAAGAACACTAAGTATCACTTATATAATCAGCTAATATACTGAAAACAAACATTTTTAAAGAAGGTATAATATCAAGACCAAATTTCTTGTAACTTTTTGGACTAAATCTTCAGATATAAGCAAGATGAACAAAGTGACTCACTAAATTAAATCATAATTAAATCAAATGCTTTTTGTGTCCATTGAAATTGCAATATTTTATGTGTGCAATTGTTGGATTACATTTGCTAGTATAAACAGAAGCACACATATTGTTATCACCAGGAATCACAAAGAAATCTCCAACTACTAGGAAGCTATTATACCAGGGGGACAGAAAACTTGTTTTTGAAATTCTCCATTTAGGCATTTCAACAAGTACTATAAGCTCTTTTTCTTGAGGTCATAATCTCCTTTGTACACTGAGAATATATTTACCAGATATCCAAATATGAGTACCTCTAGCTAGTCAGTTGTATTAGCAAGTAAATATTGCATTGAAATCATTTTAATAAGGGTTCTTCCTCTAGACCTAGGTTCAGAAAAAAATTTTGTGCAAGACTAGAGGGAATATATTTCAGATTTGTTGATTCATACATTGCATGGCACAACTACTCTATGCTGCAATTGCAGCAAAAAAAAAAAAAATGCAGCTAAAGATAATGTGTAAACAACTAAACATGACTGGGTTCCAAGAAACATTTATGTGTAATTATAGAGGAAGAGCCGTATTTGGCCAATGAACCATAGTTTGTCGGCACTGCTCAAGACAGCTGTTGTACTTGGTGCTGCAGGATCAGTTTGCTATGCATACTTGCCGTTTTGTCACACGTGCTATCAATAAGATATTTATTCAAGACTTAAGGCTTAATAAAATATTTAACTTTTACTAATTTATCAAAACCCTTTTTAAGAGAAAGTCTTAATTAGTATATTAGATTTTTACTTAATCTTTAGCACAGTCACAATGATTGCACATATTTGAACCCAGTGTTCAATTAAGCTAAATGAATAGGTGGTTTAGTTCACACTGCTTTTTGTAATGAATGCAACTGTCAAAAATCAAGGAAATATTCATATTCTTCAGAGATGAATGTTGATCCTATTCATGTTCTTAATGAATCTATTCCATTTCTCCAGCTCCATATACTAACAAGTAACCTGATTTCTGTCCATGTCTTTGTGTTTATGTGAAATTAAATAGAAATAGTTAATCAAAACTGTGCCATTGTTGTGTCTGTCATATTTAACTAGCATAATTATTTGCACATGTTTTCATGTTATTGTGTTTATATGTTGTTCATTATTTTTTATTTCTGGGTAGTATTCCAGATTACAGATACAGTACATTATTTTTTAATCATCACATTTTAAATTATTTTTCCCTTTATATAAAGATGACTACTACCATTTGAATAGACTCATAGTAGAGACACATATTTTCATATTAATTTTAATATGTTTAGTGGTGAAATTGCTGGGTTGCACTGATGAGAGTACAATTAGCTTTATAAGAAATAAATTGTTAAGACACTGTTTAAAATCGCTGTGCAAGCCGGGCACGGTGGCACGTGCCTGTAAGCTTCAGTCTATGAAGTGACTGGGGCTAGGGATCATGGTTTGAGTCCCGCTCAGGGCAACTTAGCAAGACCTAGTCCCAAACAAATAGCTGGGCATGGTGGTGCGCACCTGTAATCCCAGCTACCTGGGAAGCTGAGACTGGGGATTGCTTGAGTCTGTGGTGCCCCCAGGCAGAGCCTGCAGATTCACAGACAAAAATAGTGAGACCTAGTCTCAAAAAACAAACATCTTTCTCTGATTTTTTTTCTAGGAAATTTAATTCTGTCACTATATATTGGTCCATGATACATGTTCAATAAAATATTTATGTGATGTAAAGTAAGAATTAGCATGTTTCATTCTGTACATAGCTACCCAAGTTTTCTAACATAATTTGTTGAATTTCCTTTGTGATATACCGTGATGATTTTATTGAATATCAACCTATTGTGTATGTGAGATCCCGCATTTGTACTTTCTATTTTATTCTATTCATTTATATGTGACAGTAACACAGAATGCTCATGATCTTCATTAGTGTGGCTCAGCTTTAGCACTTGTCGTATAATCTTCAGTATGAGGCTACTGAGTTTATAATTCTTCCAAAAATGACATTTGATTTTATTTCTAAGATCATTTTTTTACCACTATTTTGTTAGCATCCCACAAGTTGGGTATGTTGGGTGATCATTGTCTTTTGATTAAAAGTATTTCCTAGTTTGCCATCTGTCTTCCTTTTTGTCCCATGAATTATTGATAAATATATGTATTGTTTGATTTCCAGTATTTAAGATTTTTTTCTGATATAGTTCTAGTTTAACTCAGTTTTAGTCACAAATGCCATTTTAATATTTTGAAGTTGTAATTAACCAATGTTTCCTTTAATTACTATTGCCTATAGAGAAATCTTTGATATATAATTGAAAGCAATATGCATTCTGCTTTTTGGGGAGGATTTTTTTAATAAAGTAAATTAGGTTAAATTAGATCCAAGTGTTCAAATCTTCAAGAATCTTAATTATGTCATATTTTCTTGTTTATGAACCAATGCAAATTGAAGTAATGGAAATAAAAACATGAGTTATTCCTTTTTATTCAATATATTCTTTTTCATCTACTTTGAAGTTATTTTAGTAATTGTGAACCCATGACATTTCTGTTATTTGATGGTCATCATTATCATTATAAATTATCCTTCTTTATCCTGTTAAATTACTTTACTGGCAATTAAATTTGTTTGAAAATATTACATTGAAGTTACTAGTGTCTACATTGCAGTAAATGATTATTCATTTTGTGCCTATCATTCATTCTGTTACTCTATTTTGATCAAATAATCTGTCTGTGCTTATTTTGGGGATTTTTCTAGGATTTACATGATATATCTTTGTCATAACCCTAACTTGCCTGATATTGTATTTCCGGCTTTTGATGTTTTGTTGATACATCATTTTTGAAAGTTTTACTATTAAATCCTGAAAATCACTCCTGTTTTGCAGTTTCTAGTTCTATTTTTCTAGTGTTTGTATTTGTTATTTTATTTTAGTTCTTACTTTCAACAGTAATTTTACATTTTTGCTTTCATTTTTCCTCATCATATTAATGCTCTCTGCCTTCTTGAATGGAAGGTATGGTTATAATAATTACTTAACATCATTGTCTCTTAGTTTTACAGTCCTTGCCGTTTCTTTAAGCATTTCTTGTGATGGGTGTTTTGCCCTAGTTATGAGTCAATTTCTTTTCTATTTTTCTTATCTGATAAATTTTAATCAGAGCATTGTAAATTTTATACTGAACATTCTAGATTTTGAGGCCTTTCATTAAATACTGGTGGACTTGTCTTGAAGGTACTCTCAAAAATGTGATTTTTGTCATTGCTTATAAGCATCATTATGCTTTTAAGATTGTAACATATACATAATTTCTTCTTAGTTGATATCTTCTTGAGAACTCTCTACAACACACTATCCATTTTGAGGTTTCTCCTCTCTAGTTACTAATGAACACTTATTATTTCCAACACTTTCTAAATTTTAGAAAAACTCATTCTAATGCCTCTTGTCATTTCTTATCCTGTAAATAGATATATATAACCAAGCAAAATTTAAAAATAAATATATATATAATATACATTAAATACATATTACATATAAATATACATAATATTGTATATACTATTAGATGTAATAAGATATAATAATATATACCTATATATAATATAATAGAAATAATATATATGATATATAATATGTAATTATATCATATATAATATTATCATATTTATTAAATGACATGAATTATATCTATTACATATATTATATTTATTATATATAATATTTTTATATATTTATTATATAATAGATAAAATACATATTCTATATTATGTTATATATGATATTTATATTTGTAGATATTATATTTATTACAATGCATGAAATGTTCAATATTTATCATATTTATTAAGCTTATCATATAATATAAGAAATATAAGATATACTATATTTGCTATACATATTTTATTATTTACATTGCATATAAATAATATATATTATATTTAGTATATCATAATAATATTATGTACATATATAAATGTGCATTATATACTTTTATATATAATACACTATATATTTATATAGTATATTTACTTTATTTTTTCCAGCTTTATTACAATATAAAGAACTTGCAGTATTATAACATTTAAGATTCACAATGCATCTCAAAAGATTTACAGATTGTGAAATAATACCATGCATTACATCATAAAATTGTGATTTCTATTTTCATACTGAGAATATTCAAGGTCTAATCTTTTAGAGATTGCACATTTATGATGCAGTTTTCTTGACAATAATCACCATACTGTACATAAGATTTCATAATTTAGTCATCTTATAGTTGGAATTTTGTACTTGGCATTTTACATACCCACGGACCCTGGTTGGCAGTTTCTAATCTCTGTTTCTATGTGTTCAACTTTCCTTTTACATAAACATAGACCAGTATTCTCCAGAGTAGCTAAAGTGACCCTCTCTTCCAGAGTAGCTAAAGTGATGAGTCCTGTGTTTGCACCTCTGATACATAGCCTTATAAACTCTCACCTCTGCCTCCTCTACTCAAAAATATGGCCAGAAGGCATTTCTCCTTCCTTTACTATTCCTTGGAAATTAAATGCAGAGCAGATACGAAACTAAATGGTCACCTGATCTGGGTTCATTATCTCAAGGATCATAGGCACTTACTCTCTATTACCCAAATGTTCAGACTATTGTTCTATAATTTATCTGATTTTTTAGTTGTTTAGATCAAAATTTTTTTTTTTTTTACTTTCACACCATCATAGCTTCTAACAGTCACCAAAGTTAACGTACTTTAGAGTTGTATCAAAAATATTTGGGGGGGGGGGCTCTCCCGGGACTGCCAGTGCAGGGTGCAGCACGGAGAGCTTGGTCCACGCCCTCCACGTCCCTACCATGATGGCGAGGTCACCGTGTCTCGCATGCACCGACTCCATCTGCCTCTGGAGGGTAGATGGGATGGAGCCGTGGGGTTTAGTCCAGAGGGGCTGACCCCACTCATGTGTGGATATCAGCTCATGCGAAGGCCCAGACATCAGTCACCACCAAGCCCGTTGTACTCCCACGTGGTGGGTAAGGGACATGGCAGGGGACTTTTCTGGGGCTCGCCCAGGACTGCCGGTGCACAGGTACTGTACACCTGAGGCCTGCCAAGAAGCAGAATGCAGTGTGGGGGTGGGATGGGGAGTGGGTGGTTTGCCACAGTCCCCTTCTCATTTAGCCTCCACTCCAAGCAGCCCACACCAACAGTGAGTACATTGAGACAAACTTCGTCCACAGAAACAGAAGAGGCAAGGAACAGCAAGGAAAGACTCTAAAAACAAATGCCTCTACGGCAGGGCTCAAAAGGAGTAAGGCAAGATCACCGAGCACTGAACTGTGAGAACAAACATGAAAGAGCTGCGCCTACCACTCACTGGGGAGCTGTGACCAAAACCCCAGCACAGAGATGCTGTCAATAAGGAACTGCACACCCCCTTGGCCAGAGGGAGGACGCCTGCAGAATGGCAGTGACCCAACATCAAAGCTCCTGAAAAGGAGACTAAGAGATCTACCATCAGCGGACGGCTGTCCCCATCAAGAAGTAGCTCTACCAAAACATAAGACAGGGAGTCAGGTCCCCAAAGCCAAAAGACCTGAAACATAATGGGATAGAGCAGCAAAATGAGCAGAAAACAAGAGAAAAAAACAGTCACCAAGAAGCATGGATACAAGCCAAAGATGGTTGGATCGCCCAATGAAGACCAAAAAAAAAAAAAGAAGACGAAGAAAGAAAGAAAGAAAAAAAGACTAAAGGGCTAAACATGGACAAGTAAAAAAGAAAAGAGACAAAGAGACCAGAGGGCACATGGTCGGGTGGGGTAATCCCGATTCCCTATAATATTTCAAAATTATACATTCAGTCATTTGAATTCCATGTTATTTTCATTGTGAACAAAAATATCTGACAATTTAAGTTTTTCTCTTAATAATGTTTAATTATATAATTAAATTTCATAATGTAGCAATGATCATCTATCATAATGCTAAAGAGGGTTTTTGGAATTAGATAATGTTCCATCTTTCAATTGTTTTTTTTTAATTTGTAAAAATTGCATTTAATATTGTCACATTAGTTTTAGAACATGTCTAGTAATTATAATATTTTCATAATAAGAGTGAGCATATTTAATAACATTTTCAGAAATGGCACAAAGAACCAACTGATTTAATTTAACCTATAGATGTTTAATTTAATCTAGAGATGTCAAATATATGTATTAACCCAGATTCAGTTACCTCAAGAAAGACCAATAAAATGACAAACTCTTGAGTAAAACTTCAAGCAGAAATCTTCTATACTTTAAAATGTAAATATTTGTTGAAGTACTTTACAGCTTTTCTGTTACTTTTATGATTTTAGTTTTTTTTTAATTTCTGCATTTCTTTAAGCTGTAAGGGAACACTTAAAATTAAACACTTCATCCTCTAAGGGCCCAGCCTTTCCACACAGTGACTCAGAAATGGGGTGCGAGAGGTGGGGTGGGTGGGCTCCCTGTAAGCAATCGCTGGGGTCCAGGCCACCTTAAACAGGGGCTGGAAACAACAGGCTTTGGCCACATCCACCCACTTCTCTCAGGAACTGGGCTGGGTATGTCCCCGGAGGTCCAGCCATCCCACACAAAACCGCTAGAATGGGGGGACTGCCAGAAATGCAGGGCAATGTGTGGGGGTGGGGGTGACAAGTATGGTAAAGAGCAGAGTGTGACTTGGTTGGGGTCACTCCCTCTGATCTTCTCCAAATCCAGCCAATCCTCACCAGAAACAACTAAATCACTAATAGTAGTATCTGTAGTAGCAGATACACATAAAGATGGAGATGAGGAAAAAGAAGTGAAGCCCAGAACCAACAAACATTTCAGATCCATGGGACACAGGGATGTGAGACTAACTGTAGAGAAAAACTGTCTCAGAAATAAACCACTGAGGTTTCCACAGATAGGAACATGGAATCTCTATTCAGAGATGCCTTCAGTGGAATCTAAGCACCCTCCCATTTTATTCAGGGAAAAAAGCCACAGAGATGGGCAGTGCCCCCCATGATGAACCGGACCAACCATCAGCCAGTGCCTATCCTGATCAAGAAACCTTTTACACAAACATTGGTGGAAAGAAATGCTCCTAAGAGCAGCAACCAGAATTATAAAGCAAATAAGGAGCCAAATGCGACAGAAGCTGCATCAAAGTGGGTGACAGCAAGAAGGAGAATGCACTGAAATAATACAAAAATGCCTGAACTGGCTGTCTGCAACAAAGTTACATCTGGAAAACTAAGCACAGGTCCTGTGTCCCAGGAAAACGCGTCTACATCTGGCAAAAGAACACTGCTCCAGGAAAGAAGAGGAAGAATCTAATGTACAAAAAATTGACCAATAACTGGCAAGTGAAAGAAGATATGGAATGGCCAGAGAGGAAACAAGGGGAATGGGAGGGGAGAGCAACATCCAAAAATATAAATTAATTAATTAAAATAAATAAATATATTTAAACATTTCAAGTAGCTTTCTATGACATAGCTTGCATGTCTTGCTCTAATTTAAAGTGGAAACCAATAATGTGTACATGCTCTGGGAGTTCTATTTTGCCAAGTAAAAGTTATATGAAATATCAAAATCCTTTTTAAAAATTTGTACATATCAAGCATACAACTGCTTTCTTTTGAATCTATTTTAGTTGGCTAAAAAATGAAACTGAAATTGGAAGCTTAGCATTTTTTTAAATATGGTCATTAAGGAGTAAGCATTGTAGTCATTACATAAATTTTATTAGTATTGTTAATTTAACAGTGATTGCATTTATATAGGAAAAAACATTTACCTGATGGATGCTTGGGTATTTTATTTATTTATTTATGTACATATTTATTTATGTACATATATATATATATATTTATTTATTTATTTATTTATTATTAGTTTATTTTGTTCTTTAGGTCACAACCTCTGATTTTTTTCCCCTCCCTCCTCCCTCTGGTGCCCCTTCCATTCTCTCAATTCCCACTCTCTGTTGTTTATTAGTTGTGCTAAGTTCACTAGTCTCTTTCCTATGGCTGTATCTTTTCACTGGGTGAGGGACTATGTTGTTGGATCCAGGTAAGACTTGCTGCTAGGTTTTCAGTCTTAAGTTTGTGTTGGGTGGCCAGGTTGTATTCATTTGTTATCTGTCCATGTTTTCCTGCTGCAGGCCATCCTCTCCAATCCATCTCCATTGCTTTGCTGCTTTTTCTTATGGCTCTGGTGTCAGATTTAGGGGGTCTTGCGCCCAGTCAGTGTTGGTCAAGAAGTTTCTCGGTGAATAACGGTGTCTGTGAATGGCCTTTGAAGATCATGTCCTCTGCTTCAGTTTGCAGTTTTGATGTGGGGTCGATTATCCCATCTTGGTATTCCTCTCCCGTCCAATAGTGAAGGGAAAGTGTGTTGCTCTCCTTGAAGGCATCTCCAAAATGTAGTCCCAGGTCTTCTTGGCCCAGTGAGCACACAAGTGCGCATGGTGACATCTTGTCTCTACGGTTATTTCTCCTGTGTCGCGTGCACCGCTTCTCTCAGTAGTCCATCTGACCACCCCTTGCTCCTTGCTGACAAGGGAGTCCTAAGGGTCAGGGACCCGGATGGCTGCCTCTGCTTGGGTATTTTAACTTACCAAACATAATTTTCTTATTAAAAGACATTAACTGCCTCTGAAAATATACTCGATTATAATGTTACTATCAAATAATCCACAAATTACTATTTCTCAACTTATGGAATGAATAATTTCATTTTCTTATATGCAATATTTCTTAAGTATGTTTGTGTATATGTATGTGGGGAGGACTTATGGAAATCAATGATAATCTATGCATCTAGTTCTATGTGTTGCTAATAATTAATTTCAAAGCATTACTCAAATTTGATTATAACTTGTTCATTGCCTCCTAGTGTGTTTTCTGTTTTTTTTTTATTCTGTGCTATTAATCTTTCTATATTACATTCATCTTCAATTTAAACTATTACAAGATGTTTCCTGTTCTTCTATTCGGGTAGTGCTTCTATAATATGTTCCTAAGAACTTCTGTTGGTCATAAACCTAATCTTTGTTCTCAATCCAAAAGTCTAATGTAGCATTTCAGCTTGCTGCAGTTGGAAAATAGAGGAAAAACAGCAAGACATAGATTGCTACTTGGGAATACCCAAGTGGTTAAAATGACAAATAGGTTAAGATTCAGTAGGCAAGTTGATCTTAAAGTCAGTGGATGAAGTAATCTTTCTTTAGAGGAAATTTTTAACGAATCTATTCAGTAAAAAACAGTAATAGATGATTGATAATTTGATATTTATTTATGATTATAAATGTAAATTGATTTTTGTGAATTGACTTTAAAACTTGCCATTTCATCATACTGGTTTATTATTGATAGTCAATTTTTGATGATTTTTTAGAAGGTTTTCCATATATTAGATCATTTCATCTGCAAATAGTGAATGTTTTACTTCTTTCCTAATTTGGATCATATATACATATATTATACAGATATGTGTATATTTATAACTTTTTGTATATGTATAAATACATATACAATAAAATTGTGCTTTTATTCTAGAAAACATAATTACTGTTCAATTAACAATGCTAATTATATATCTATAATGCTAATTATATATGTATATATATAATTATATCTATATATAGATATATCTATATATCTGCCTAATTGTTCTGTTAGAGCTTCTGATCTGATACTACATTGGAAAGTGATAGTGAAAGTATACATCCTTGTCCTGTGCCAGTCATGGTAGGAAAACTATCTATTCTCACCACTGTTTGATGTTAAGTGTGAGTTGTCCTATGAGGCTTATTATGTTGAATATGTTCCTTTTATTTCCATTTTGAGAGTTTTTTAGTAATAGATAGATGTTGAAACTTAGCAAGTGCTTTGTACATATCTGTCAATAATATACTTTTTATCTTTCCTTGTGTTGATGTGGTAAATTACATAGATCAATTTTTGCTAAAGTAGGTCTATAATATACACTGACACAGCTAACAAAGCTGATTCAATGTTGGATTGTTTCAGACATGATGATTAGATAGAAACTATATTGCTTTGGTGTAATATGCTAGAATAAACAGTGTATCTTTGCTACACTATTGTAACTGTAGCAGTCTTTGACATTTATTTATTTATTTTTTCAATTTTGAGGTTAACCCACTGTCTGAGCAATACTTTTTTGGGCAGATCGCAATTAGTATGTCACTAAACTTGAATCAAACGTGAATTGTAACCCAGTTCATTCTATAACAGGATCTAGGTATAACTTTATTTTCTTCCTTTCATAAAAATGTTGGTATAAGCTGACAGTGTGCATTGAGACATCATACCAAAAGATTTTTTAGAATAAACTTACAAACAGAAATGCAGCCATTTTTTTTTGGGGGGGGGGTTGTTATTTTAACCCAGTGTTTGAGTTGAATGAAAGTTAGGTGATTTGGAAAAACTGAATTAAGTGTTTTATGCTATACAGGTCTCACGCTAATGTGATAATCTGCCAAATAGCACTTCCATGACCTGTTTATCTGTGTGACTGCCCAAATTGAGATAAATCCTCACAAGCCTGGCAGATATTATTTTCTTAATTCAATGTCCGTTGCAATATGCAAAAATGTTCTATATAATTTTTTATTTTTAGTAGAAACATGACAATAGCTTAGTGGGAGCGGTAATAGTATTTGTCTTGAACAAGCATTTTATTTGAAATAACACATTTTAAATTAGCAATATATTTTCCTTTTCTTACATATTTTAATTATAAATTAAATTATAAATTACATTATATATTTAGTTTGTTCTTAGTATTTTCTGGGAACTCAGTAATACATTCAGCCATGTCTGAAAAACTTGGTTCTGTTCTGATTTATATTTACTATACCTAAGAGATAATCATGTCTTTAATACACATTTCAAGTATTTGAATGTTTTCCATAGACTTGAGAATCACGTGTAATGAATACAATAAAGTTTGATTTTAAAATTTACTTATTTATTTCTATAGGCACATGTTATGCCATTTCAGATAATTATAATAGAAGTAATAAGCTATTACTTCTGAAGTAACATTTCTGTAATTTCATTAGCAAAACTAATACTATTTCTCAGTATATTGAAAGTAGTGCACCTAATATCGAATAAACAACTTTGTACATAGGTTGTACTGAAAAATTATCTTTCTGAAAATCTCCCTCATATATTCAAATTTATAGAAGATGATTATGAGGACTGTACCATACCTACCAGTGATGTTATATCTATTTCTAACTATTATATATGTGAATAAATTGTTGAATTACTCTTAAACTTGAGGGTACGAAACTAGTAAAGAGGAATGTGTTAAAGATTCCTGGATATGGAAAGCTGGTGGGAGTGCTTAAGCAGAATTTATATAATTCACAGTCAATGGCAATTCACAGAAGAAAACTGTAGAGTGTGCTACAGAGTTCTCTAGTATGTTCCCGGAGCTATTGCCCATCCTTTCCAAGAAGGAAGGCATTTGCAGGAACTTTCACATTAGAATGATCCTATAGAACTAATTCGATCAATTTCATTCATACTGAATGAAAGACAACCCAAATACAAATCAACATCATAATAGTACATTAACAAGGACAATCTTTCATGTCTATCTCTTCATTAATGTAAGTTTGATGCAGTTTACATAAATAAGTATTTGCATCATAAATGAACCAATAGCAGAAGTGAAAATTAAACGAAAGGGAACATCACATATTTAACTGTAGTGATGATTCAAAATTAGAAAGTTTAAGTTATATTGAATAAACTTGACAATTAAGAAACACATTTTAATGAAAAGTTCTTTGAAATAAAAGTAATATTATGACCATAATAAAAATGGAAATATTAAGCCAGGCAATTTGAGATAACTAAAAATCGAATTAGGAATAAATACAGCAAGGTTGAGGATCTTCCAGATAGAGAAAAAAACTATACTTTCAGAATATATGAGAATAAAGTTAAGCTAGAAATAGAAAAGCTTCAGCATGTTGAAGGTCACCTAAATCCCACTTACCATTTACACCAAGATCTTCTTTCTTCTAGAACCGCTGAGAACTACATTTCCATATTCTCATTTTCGGGTCTGATATCAAAAAATGCTTGTTCCCTAGGAAAAGATCTTTCTTTACAAGAAAATCTCTTGCCAAAAAATACCTATTAGAAGGTGAGAAAGCAATATTGGGAAGTTGAAGAAACTGACCTAAATCTTGTGGCAAATGAATCTGTGGTTGATCCAATGAAGACCTCCAAACCTAGGGTGTCTCTCAGAGCTGTACCAAAAGAAGATATTATTATATCACTACCTGACTCAACGCTTATGCCTAGAACTTTTAAACCAGATATTCAGAAGAATGGAATACAGCAAAAAGGAAGTTGATTTTATAGCTAATTTAAAGTTACATCTCTTTAATTACATTGTGACTAAATCCCTTATATGTGGGAATTTAGTCTTAGTTAATAGGAGTGTTGTCACAATAGTGAATAAAGCCCTCCAGGACAGAGTCTTGTGAACTAAGGCTAGTCCTGAGACCAAGACACAACTTTTAACTTGGCAAAGTCCTAGAAGTGGGGTTAATGAAGATGATGGGTGTCATATCTGAAGACAAAATTTTGTCAACACAGCCCTGACGCCACACTCTATTGCTTCCTCTATAATAACTTCTTATCCATGAAATCCGATATTGATCTTGTAAACTTTGTTCTCTTCATCTTATTGAAAAGGAAACCACATGAAGACTTTCTCCTGGGCAGAATTCTATATAAAAAAAAAATGTGGGTATAAAATAGGCATAACAAAGTTTTGGCAACCCAAGATTTATAAGTCATAAGAAAATAGCAGTGAAGTAGGCAAGCATAGTGTGGTGTATAATTTTTATTACTGGAAGTTTCCAAGCAGTGACTAAGTGATAACATTATGAAATGAAATAATGGGTATTTGTGGATGGAGTAGATAAGATGAACATTTGCTACCATGAAGCAGAGACACTAGAATAAACAAGCAAAATGTTTTATAAACTGCTATATTTTTCCTGTATCATTCATTCTACGAAAAGAAAAAAAAAACATAATTTATATTTGCAGGCGGGATGAAAGGGATGAATTTACATGCAAAAACAGTAAAACCACTTAATTTCAAAATTATAGACGTTTATATGAAAACCAATTATATTGTCCCTCTCCTTTCTTAAAACATGATTATTAATTTGCATTTTAGAACTTTCATGATCAATTTACATGTGTAAATATTTACTAGGTATTTTATTTACTTGAGAAAAAATTCAGTTAATCTGGCATAGCACCTGAAGTCAACAGAATCTTTAAGATGTTGTAAATAAGGCCGGGCACAATGGCACGTGCCTGCAAATAGCAGCCTAGGAAGCCACGGCGGGGACCAGGGATCGCAATTCGAGTCCCACTTGGGATAACATAGCGAGACCTAGTTCCAAAAAAAAAAAAATGGTTGGGCATGTTGGTGTGCACCTGTAATCCCATTTACCTAGGAAGCTGAGGCTGGGGATCACTTGAGTCCATGGTACAAAGTGGTGCACCGTGGGCAACGTGAGCCTGCAGTACCATGGACAAAAATAGCGAGACCTAGTATAAAAAAAAAAAATGTGTAAAGGGATCTTTAAATATTAAGTTACATATGGTAAAACATGTTAACAGATAAATACATATATATATATATATTCTGCATAAAATTCTAGAATAATATTTGCAAGAAGGCAATTTTACACTATAAAAATATAAAGTATAATTGTAGCAATGGGAAGGTAAATATGAAGTGAAATACTGAAAGAAATGATTGTATACATAAATACTAAGTAGTCTTGCCTTTTAAATTTTGAAAATCAGAATAAAATATACAGTTAGTTACATACTATGAAATACTTCTTAATTTTTTGGCTATAGCCAAATGTGGTTTCTTAAATAAAGAGTAGACTAAAGCAACTAAGAAAAATTAATATTCTCACCACTATTAAAGATGCTTTTATCCATTTTATAATCACCCAGGGATTACTAAGTCTCTTCTAACAAAAAGAAAGTGGATTGGTAAACAACATTTTTGCTTATTTGCCATTTATATGTAAAACATCCGTGACTTACCACAGAAATCAAAAACTGCAATCAACAAACACATTTTGTATCATTGACTTATATTGAGATAGTTCTAATTATCAAAAATTAAGATTTTCTGTTGCTTTTATTTGAAATCACTGTAGTGCTAGTAAAACACATGAAATTATGTTTTAACCAATTCTCTGGACATTAAACAACAAACAACACATCATAGATTTTGGTAAATGAAGGAAAATGATATGGTTACTCTCTCTTCAGTAAAGATCTTTTACAAAGGCAAATTGAAGTACACAATTCTGTGAAAAACACAGACGAATCATATGCCAAATGTGATCAATAACGATAATAAATCTATGTAATTACAGCACAGCATCTAACATTTACCAAAGGATGGATGTATTCCATTTTCTGTTGATTTGTCTAAATAATTACTTCAACTCTCCAATTTAATTTGCCTCCCAGAAATCCCAAAGGTTCTTACAATGCAGTCATTCTACCTTCAATCAATATACTCAAAGAAATCACTCCTCCACAGTTAAAAACTGTAATTAGATATAAATATTAGATTTTTAACCATAAATATTAAACATTCTTATCACCAACCATCTTCAGATTTTCAATTAAAACTATGCATGCATTTAAAATATTATTTAATCAGTTGTATGCACATATTTGGTGAATATTAAATATAATAGAATAATTTCAGAGAGAATATGGGAATTCATATCAAGAGTTTTAAGTGGCCAGATTTTGAAGTTTTTGTTGCAAGTATGAGAGACTGTTAAAGGGCTGAAGTTTTATTTTGGAGATGTTGCAGTATTGCTAATGATAGAGAAAAATACCATCAATGTTGTTTTAATTTGTTATAGTATAATTTGGATACAATATAGTAGTAATAGTAAGAATTCAAATATTAAGAATTGAACTTAAGTTACCAATGAGAGGAAATGGATATAAAAGCAGCCTTTGTTTCAATGATTTGTTTCAAGTTGATAATAAACTGTATTCATGTTCATGCCACCCAAATATTTAAACTAGTTATATGCATTATGCATTTACTCTGTATGTGGAATATATTCAAAATCATTAATATCAGGTCAGTGACAATTTATTTTTAGTTTCACATACATTATGTCAATGTAAAATGTTAATTTCATAGGGGAAAGGTTCTTTTTTAGTGTTATTTCTGTTTTTTCAAACAGACTAGTGGAAACTTTATTTGACAACTAATTACTTGAAAAACATTGGGAGGAAAAGTACATATTAAAATAAATATCAAACTCCTAAAATAAAAATATAATAACTCATAAACTTAACCAGATTGAAAATGAGCTAAGGGCTTACAAAGATATTTCTCCAAAGAAGACATACAATGGCCAACAGGTACACGGAAATCGGCTGAGTATCACTAATGATCAAGGAAATAAGAATAAAAGCTACATTAAGATACTGTATCAGGATGGTCAATACCCTACAACTATCATGATTATTTTTATCAAAAAGAAAACAAAAGACAGCAAGTGTTAGTGAAGAGGGGTAGAAATCGAAACCCTTGCATACTATTCATGGGGATATAAACTAGAGTAGATTATATGGAAAATAGTATAGTGGCTCCTTAAATAAATGAAAAACAAAATTGCCATATGGTTCAGAACTACCACTTCCAGATATTTATCCAAAAGAATTGATGTCAGGAACTTGATAAGATATCTCCATTCCCATGGTCAATGTAGCATTACTTACAGTAGTAGCAACATCAATACTGCATAAATCTAGATGAATAATTACAGAAAATGTGATGCATACATAAATGGAATACAGTTCAGACTGAAAAAGAAAAGAGCACTTTGCAATATACAACAGGGATGAAACTTGAGGCCATGCTAAGCAATAATAAGCCAATTTCAAAAAAATAGTTGCTGCATAACTCCACTTACATCGGAATCAATCTATGAATTGATTATTTCTGGGGTCTAAAAGGAGAAGAAATGGAGAGTTGCTAAACAATGGACATGAACTTGCAGTTCAGCAAGATGAAAGTAATCCCGATATCTAGTGTATGACATCGTACACAGAATCTGCAACATGGGATTGTTCACTTAAGAATGTGTAAAGAATAAATGATACCAGTTTAAATGTCTCCCATCCAATTTGTTTAAACAAACCATGTCAAGATTTTAGTTATATTACCTCAATAAAAAAGTGGTTATTGTTATCACTTCTCGGCCTTTTGACTAAGATCAAGTGTAGAAGTGGTAATTAATTGTTGCATATCCAATATGTGAGAATCATACAACAGGACTTTTTCTTAAAAAATAGTAACTAAGTTTAAATATTGAATTTATTTTAATCACTTGGTCAGTGAATGCATGGTGACTCCCTAAACTGTTTGAATGATGCAAACTTTGATTTAATTCACAAGTATTTTTCAAACCACGTATCATTTTCAAAATTCCTCAGAACTGTACTGTCTACAGACAACTGTCTTTATTTTTTCAACTTCTTTGTTCATTCTTTATCGAATATTGAAACATTTTTATATTACTTTCACAGTGAAAATTTAAGTGTGTTAAAATTTTTCATGATGTATGAGACAACCCTCCAGGAAAAGACGAGCTAACAAAAGATTTATTTTTCTAATTATGTTACTAGTAACTGTTTTCTGTGGGAAGGAAACTTTTGGAGTATAGGTGAAAAGGGGAGATGTATTACTTTATAAAATGTTTGTTTTTCCATTAGAACTTTCCATGTTTCCTGTTTTTCCTGTTTCTTCTTTTTGTGTCCTCTGGTAAAGAATTTTTTTTCAAATTTTAAGTTATAAAATATGTTCTACATAGCAGCATACGCACAATATTCAAAACTGAATCTCAGAGACTTGAAATATATCTTTGTAGTTTTTCTGACCCAGATTCTCATTCCTCAAAGACAAGCAACCTCAATTATTTTATCTGTTTCTGCCACTGCTATTTGCTTCTGGGAACTCAGGAACCAATCTTCTGGGAGTTCAAGAACAATTTTTATTGCTCACATTTATAATTTATGCCACCACAGCATTTAAGAGATCTCTCTTGTCACAAAGTAATTGTAGCAGGCACTTGTTAAAATTGGCAAGACACATTTTCTTAAATCACTGCAGTAAGAGAGAAAGACTTCAGGATAGAATTGAGGTCATCTTTGCATACAAAAAGGAAAGCTGGGAATTCTGTCCAAAGGGCTGAGTGGGGAGGTTTATGGATGGAAAACTCACAAGAGAGATTTGATTGGATTTCAAGTATTGGGAAAATAATGAACTTACTGATGATTAAGGGTAGGAAGGTTTTTACTAAACTGGGTTCAGGAGGCCAAGAACAAGATCTAGTGGGGGGGGGGGGAGGTGAAAGACCCTAAAAGAGCCTGACTCAAGTATGACATAAGAGACAGTTCTTTCTTTCTTTGCTCAAGAAAGAGCAGATACTATTTTTCCCTCAAAACAATATATAGCTCATTTATTATCTAGTGGCCTTTGCTCATTAAGAAGCAGCTAAATCATATCTAGTGGCCTTTGTTCATTAAGAAGCAGCTAAATCATTTATGTCAGCTTTTCAGTTGATTCATAAGTCAGGATTATAAAGACTGATTTGGTGGCAGTTGTTATACTGTGTGATCACAGACATTCAAAAGGGATTCCTATGAATACAAACAGAATTGGTGGAGGGAAGATGATGGTGATTATACGTGGGAAAAGGTGATGGAGGAAAATCCTATACCATCAAAACACTAGCAAGGACATAGAATAATGTTACTTGATAACAATAGAAAGAAAGAGAAGAAATGAGGGAGGGAAGGAGGAAAGGATGGAAAGAGGAATGGAGCAAAGGAGGGAGGGACGGAGGATCAAAGGATGAATTAAGTCTATGTCTAAAGTCTCCACCTGTCAGGGTTCACGAAGTACAGGACACATCCTCTTTTCTCAAAACTGCCAGTGTGATAGGAGTGATGTGATAAATTTATTCCTTTCCTCAATCTTGCTAATCATGGCAAAGAATTGTTTGGTTTCCAAAAGCAAAGTGTATTTGTCACTTCTTGACTTTTGCTTAACTAAAGTTTTGATCAAGGAGACCTTGTCACTTTATGTTTGGAATACATTGTCATTTTCTGAAAATGATCATTCAGATAACAGAACTGACTTAAATATTGGAAGAATTAGTAATAGCAAATAATTTTGTATTTGGCTGTGGAAAAAGAAGTCTGAGCTGAATAATTAAAGTGGAACTTGAAGCATCTCTTTTCCTGGTTTTCCTGAATATTCTAAGGTTTCTCATTGGGAGTAAACACTCATCACAAGCAATTTTTATATATGAAGCCCACTTTCCTGTTCAAAACTAAATTGGTGCTATGAAAAACTTCCATTCTTAAATTTTAACCAAAATATAACTTATTAATGATTCAAAATTCTATTTTATTTATTCAATATTTATTCCAAATATCCCTGCATGTGTTTTTTTGTTTGTTTTTTCATGCTCAGGTAGTCAATGAAAATAGTACTGAGTTCATGTGGTTACTAATTCACATTTTGCTAGAGACTGTAATTGTCTCTTAGGTATTTTCCCCCTTTAAAATTTTGCTTTTCTCCCTGTTAAGGAGCTAAAGCTTAGAGAAGTGTGACAGAAAAAGATTGTTGCTAGAGTTTTAAAGAAAAACACATACTCCCATTATTGGAAAGGATAAGGACCTGTGAGAATTTTTAAAAAGAGAGAAAACTGTTCTATATTTTATTTTTTGAGTTTTCTAGTTAATAAATCTTGGTCTATGGAAGTATGCATTTCCATATGCAGTCGAGGGATGGTCAGAAAAGAAAAACAAGCAAGAAAAGGAAAAATTTTACTGTGTAGTTCATTTAAAATTATTACAAGTTTTATTTAACACAGTATTTAGCAGGTAAAAGAATGTCAGTGATAACTTGAAGACACTTGAAATAACGTTGATTGATTTAAAGGTCTTTGTATCCTTTGTTGTTTTAATATTTTGCATTATAATTCATCTGAGTATGTCACATGACAGTTTCCAATTATATTTTGCACTAATTGGAAATAGGTTCATTTTAAACAATATTACAAGGAAAAAAGAGGGGTATTGTATGTAAGTTCTAAAAACAATTTATTTACATAAACACAAAATCAGTTAAAACTAGCCCACACTTTTATCTGATAGTATTAGCTTTTCAGTTGATTCATGAGTCAGGATTATAAAGACTCATAAGCATGTAATAAGTGAAAAACTGTTACATTAAATACTTTATTGTGAAAATAACTGAAAACTTGAAAAGAAAAATGATGTTTCTTACTCTTTCTATTCTTTTATAAGGAATCTATCAAAATAAGTATTTTGTCACCGATTAGGAAAATCATTTATCTCCTGCCATATAATTATACTTAGTAGTACCATAATTTCTGCAATAATTCACTAAATATGCATTGTCAGTTCAATATCTTTTCTTTCACTGAAAACTTCACTTTGAAACTGAAAATTATAAATTGCCTCAAAGTGGAGATGATAATATAGTATACAAACTTTAAATTGCTTTTTTGGAAACCTATACAACTTCTATTGTTACTTTGATTTATGCTCAGACATTTAGGAAAAAAAAAACAGATAATGGAAATTCATGTGCACTGATGGAACTCATACTTCAACATCTCACTTTTTTGACATTCCCAAAATCTAAACATCATTTTTTTTCAAAAAACCATATGAAGATAATCTTAAAATGTTAAACAGTATTGAATCTGAAAATTTATATGAATAGAGACATAGCAAGCTATAATACATGCATTTATATGTTTCAGAGATAGAAATAACACATACAAATTAAACTCTGACATCTAAGTATTGAATAATGAGGACAATAGGCATTATGGAATATAGCTAATGTATAAGTAAAAAATATAACCCCTTGAAAGAGTAATTCAGATGTATAAGTATAATGTATAAGTAAAGTATAAAGATGTATAAGTATAATGTATAAGTAAAGTATAAGTAAAGTATAAAGATGTATAAGTATAATGTATAAGTAAAAAATATAACCCCTTGAAAGAGTGACCCAAAATTCACTTCAGTCAAATTAGAGAAAGTTGTTCCACATATACTATAGGAGCATGTTCAAGGAGTTCACTAGATTATCCTTTGTAAAAGTAGCTACTAGTGTCTGAACCTTATATTCTTCCTGAGTCTTTGTGCTAGATGTAATATTATAATTAAGGTGGGTCTTTGGAAAGTCTTCAAATCATGAGAGTGACATCATCATGAATCACAACAGTGCACTTATACAACAGAGACTTGAACTTCCTACCCCCAAACAGGTCAGCACATAACAGGAGTCCCGGAAAAGAAAGTGGGCACCTTGATCTTGGCCTTACAGCCTTGAACTGTGAGGAATGCACTTCAGTTATTAGTAAAATACAGAGTCAATAATGTGTTGTTACAGAAGCCTGAATGTGACAAAACAAAATTTCAAAACAAAGTGATTGAAGATCACTAATAAATTGTACCAAACTTATCACATCAGACTGTAGAATATTTTCTGGCAAAGAAATTGTTAGGAACTAAAGTATGGGTTCCTTCTTGGTAGCGTTGTAGGGGGCAGAGTGAGTTCTGTATAATTCTTTGTGATCAACAAATCAAATTTGAATTCCAGTGCAATAAATAACTGGAGACTAAATAACCATTAGTGTTATTAAAATCAGGATTATTTTTTAAAACAATTGAATTGTTAAATCTTGTGTTTAGTAAATAGTTTATTAGTTTATTTTAAATAATCAATTTGATGTACAGAAAAAAATTCCTAAAATCATATTTAAACTTAAGAAAAAATTAAATATAATGCATGGAATATTATAGGATCAGGAATGAGAGATGACACAGCAAGCCTAACTTTAGGGTTTAAATCTGAAGCACAATGGTGGTTCCATCTTTAAATTTACTAATATTGTAAAAAGTGGTAGAACCAGAAAAGGAAACAAAAATTATTTAACTTACGCTTTAGAAGTTTGAAACAATAGTAAATAAGAATGGATGGGAAAATGCTCTGAAAATGCTCTAACTACATGAGATTTTTATTTTTTTTTTGAGACTAGGTCTTGCTAATTTTGCCCATGGAACCACAGGCTCACATTGCCTGGGGTATCACAGACTCAAGCAATCTCCAGCCTCACCTTCCCAGGTAGCGCACCATCACGCCTACCTATTTTTTGGGACTAGGTCTCACTGTGTTGCCCCTAATGGGACTCAAACTGTGATTCCCCAGATCCCTCCATGACTTCCTAAGCTGTCGCTTACAAGGATGCGCCACTGTGCCTGGCTAGTTTCTTAAATAACAAGGAAATAAAAAATATCTTGACAAAGATACAGTAAAAAAACAATTCCACTTACAACTATGACATGTTTGATCTCATATCTGTTATATTGTGGTATGTTATATTTGCTATATAAACATTAATATACATTCATAAATGTTAGTATTCCTGTTATGTAGAGATGATATGCATATATACAATGCTTACATGTTCATATACATACAATGAAATACTAATGTACTGAAGAATCTTCAGGGAATCAGTTAAGCACAGAAAATCAGGCAAAAAAAAATTGCCAAAGGTGTTATTTGGGAAAAGTTAGATAATTCAATAAGGCATTTTGTGGTACAAGTCACAACTTTTTGCAATAACTTTTATTTTACAAAATTTAAGTATTCTCACAACTAACTAAAACTAAGACAACCAACATATATGAACCAACACTTTGATATATAAGGGAAAACTTCTTATTTACATGAAGGTAAAAAAGGAGAGTTTTTTTTTTTAATATATGATCTATATTACCAATAAATAGTTTTCTTTAATATATGATCTATAGTGCATATAAATAAAACCCCCTGCAGCATCTTCTCAAAACAACCAAAGCTCAACAGGAGCTGTTGGTATGGGTATACTGGCTTAGACTGTTCTACTTGAGAGCTCAGCTCATCATGAATTCAAGTTATTGTCTAATAGTTGCTGGAATCTCCTTTCAACATCTTATTCTGGAATGTTCTCTTACATTCATGGATTATACAGTTTCCTTGACAGAATTTCTGGAAGCTCTCTTAGAACCCACGTACGTGGTCATATATTCCATTGAATCCTAAAATTATATAAAAACTATTTTCACAAAAACGCTGACTATTTTATAAAGTTAGTATTTTAATAACAATATATGTTGGAAAGTCTACGGAAACTAGATAAGCTGCCCGTGTGTCTAAATCCCACTGTTTGGTTCATGTTGTTTATATTGTTTCATGGTAGGAGAAAACTAGTGGTATCAAATAAAAAACTAAATAATAAAACTAAAAATAGTTCTATGCTGAAAAACTCATCAAATATTTACACAGTCTATAGAAGAAAATAGCCTAAACCTTCTCTAACAGGAAAAATAATTGAAGCAAAGAACACAATAAATAAGACATGTTCTATTAGTGATAAAATGACTATAATACTAAAAAATAATTTTCTTGAAATTTATTAATATTTTTCCTTTATCTAAGTTTATATTACTTCTAATTGAGAAACCAGTGTAAAAAGTGACATTGCTGCAGCCATAATGGAGCCATAATAAAATACAGTTGGAGAAAAACCACTGTGGAAAAAGATGCATTTGTGACTTTTTAAACTGTACCTGACTCTTGGATCTCAAGGAAACCAGGAACATGAGAATATGCTCTTTAAAAGGACTGATAGAGGATGTTTATCTACTTTCGCTTTGTGAAACCTCCATCAGGCCATTGTACCCTGTGACCCTTCCATCTGACCACTGCAGTATCCCATATCTCATCCTTTTTTACCGCCCTTCCTTTTCCCTTTCTAAAAAACCCTGGACCTGGGTCTCTCATTTGGATGTTTTAGATTTCTCCCTAAATCTGTACACCCCAAATTACAATTCTCTGCTGTATTTCCAAATAATT
Source organism: Uropsilus gracilis (assembly GCA_004024945.1). Taxonomy (NCBI): domain Eukaryota; kingdom Metazoa; phylum Chordata; class Mammalia; order Eulipotyphla; family Talpidae; genus Uropsilus; species Uropsilus gracilis. The sequence goes on along the minus strand of PVHY01001955.1, from coordinate 8,581 downwards.
GCATTTTGGCTTGCCTGCTGATCTCTTACTGAAAGTTAGCCACAGTCATTTAGGAAAGGATTATGGATTGATCCGTGACAGAGGGATCAGCCGTAGTACATGATTTGTGGTGATCTGGAATACAAGTTAAATGAAGAATGGCTGAAAAACAAAGGCAGTCTAGAAGAAATGCTTAATTATTTTAAAATCCCTGAGTATTATGGTCATTAATTTGTGAATGGCATTCAAGAAAGTATGTTTCCTTATCCGTTGCTTTCTAAGAACAAATACTATACTCCCTCACTTGAAGGATTGGATTGTAGATGATACCAAACTGCTTTTACATTTCATTACTTTGTCGTTCAATTTATTTTTCACAGAGCAGCTGGAACCTATTTAGAAGGCCAGAAACAAATATGACTTTGCTTTATTTCTTCAATTCATGCCTCCGCCTTAAACACACACACACACACACAGAGAGAGAGAGAGAGAGAGAGAGAGAGAGAGAGAGAGAGAGAGAGGGAGAGAGAGAGAGATTTGCATCACAGTTAAAATAATCGAGTCCTTTTATGGCTTTTATTATCATATCCCTGACAGAATCTCTGGCATCATCTCCTAAATTTTCCTTGCTCTTTTGGACCAGCTTGCCTGGCCTCCCTACTATTCTTACCCACACTCCTGCCCTTTGACCTTTGACATTGCTCTCTCCTCTGCCAGGAATGCATTTGGCCATGTGCCCATGCACTCTTTTGTCTTTCAAGTCAAATTGAAATACTACTCTCCAGAGAGATGTGTCCAGTTGTTTCTGAATCCTGTGGTCACTTATCCTTTCTAGTTTTCTTTACAATTCTTTATTAGCTGGTTTCATGTCAATCATCTAAGCACTTATCTTACAGCCTTTATATTTTGTGTGTGCAAGTAGTTTACCACTTGTTCATAATAGTAGCCTACACAGATGAAAATATGCCTATATATATCATTATGCTATATAATTTCATTGACTATATGTGTGTGTGTTTGTGTGTGTGTGAACATGAATTAAAAGCTTACAGGCAAAAAAGTACCATAAGCCGAGTTTGTTGCCATCGTCATGATTGTAGTAAGTCATGGTTACATTCAGTATTCTATTCTGATTGTGGGTGAGACCTACAACTTCCTTCTAGATTAAATAGAGCATTAGAGTATGGCAGAAAGATAGACTATCATGCCCAAGATAATATAGATGGCATCACAGTGTCTGAACAGTTGACTCTAGATGAATCCATATGGGTATTATTCTGGGTGGGGGCCTGACACAATCAACAGAAGGTAAACAAGTATGGCGATATAGGACATTTGTTTAACAGGGTTACATGTGTTACTAGGTTACATGTGTTATTAGGTTACATGTGTTCTTAGGATAATTTTCAAGATTTCACTACTTTCCTACTTACCTTATTTTAGGAGAATTGGTATGTAGAACCGATTTTGTACTTTTGGAAAATGATACATGTAAATAAACATAAAAACAGTTATAAGTATTAAACCCCAAAGAGGAGATTGTTAAATTGCAAATACCATTGTGCAAAATTTATTTTAAAATTTATACATGCATGTATAATGTATTTTAATAGTATATAATAGAATTTATACATATTACATATCCATGCTGTAAGTACATACTGCTTGTAAAGTAATGAAGTGGAAACACATAGAGATATATGATGCATAGATGATATATAGTACATTATATAGTATATATACATCATAATTCTCTGTGTTTCTATTTCACTACTTTAAAAGCAATATGAAAACGCCAATGAAAATAACATTTTACACATTGAGTTCCCTTTGACACTCTCCATTAAAAACAAATGGATTCCTTAGAAGAACTAATCAACATAAATATAAGAGAAGGAAAAGAAAAAATGAATATGCACCTTTATACTACAAAGAGAAAAGAAAATCATTCTCAAAGAACAACAAAAAATATCAAAAGGAACAAGGTGAAGAACATAGCACACATCTAATTGGAAAAAATTTAAATGTGTGAGAAAATTGTGATAGTATTACATTATATAATGAATGCATTGTTTTATAATGTGTACCATGTCATTCTAAATAATTAATATTGCATATCAAGGTAACTATATCCTTATATATTGAATCAACCTATGAATATATAAAGGACAAAATTCAAAAGTATATATATAGATAGACATGTATCTATGCATATCTATCTATCTATCTATCTATCTATCTATCTACTTTTGAATTTCAGCCTTTATACATATATCTACGTATAGCTATATATATATGTATATACTAAAGGTCAAAATTCAAAAGTATATATATATATAGATATATCTATCAATATATCTATAGATATATTGATATCTATGTCTATATACTTTTAAATTTTGGCCTTTATATATAAATACATATATATGTAAATAGGGGAAAAGAAAATTCCATTTAAAATGCCATTGACAACTATAGAAGAAATTATAGAGTAAAAGAGCAGTTGTAATCGATGAAAAATAGATTTCAATATATGATGATGAGGACCTTTGCATAGTCCCAAAGTATTTACAAACAAAATAATCATCAATTATAAGTGAAAATATTAACCTTAAAGTGGAGAAACCTGGCAGAATATCATTTTGACCAAATGGTCAAAATAAAAAATAGTAATGAGACAATAAGATACCATCCATCCATGTCTAAGAGATTCAGGCAGGTGACTGGTGTAATTATCAAATCTCTTACTAAATTTACAACATACATAAACAACTAGTCACATTTTCAGAGTATCTCTTCTTATACATTGTTCCTATGTATAATTTCCCTTTAACCCAGTCTCTATACTTCTCTGTTTTGGAGAAACAACACTTTACAGAATCTTCAAGCATTCCCCATTCAACTCAAGCAATTTTCACAACTATAGCCGCAATGAGACCCCACGTCATACATAGCCTCACAATTCTTGCTGATGAGGAGTTTTACCTTTGCAGAAAAGATCAAAATATGAAACATAGCCATCAGGACTCACACACTTTCTATCTTGCATACTACATATTCTATTTTCTGCAAATGCCACTTGAACTGTTTTCTTTAGGAATTCTAAATCTTGAGATTGCAACTGTTCATGGCATCCAAATTATTGGCATGGGCTGCTTCTCTCTTGACACCCAGCTTTGTATAAATAGTCATCTTTTAAAACTCAGTGGAATATCATTACTTTAATGTAGCTTTCATTTATACCAGTTTTCCAAAATTATCAAACCATACCATTCTCTCCATACAAACTGTTGTATAGTCATGTCACAAAATGACATTCCAGTTACAGTGAACCCTACATGCTAATGGTCCCCAAATCCCTATTGCCATCTTAATGTTTCAGAAGCCTCATAATCTTGTTTACCACAACTCGTGATAATATTATTTCCCCTAGAGCTTGATTTAATCTCCTGTTGTTCTGTTCATCATGGCCCCTAAATATACAAATCCACTGCTAACGCTAATGTTGTGTTTGCTCAAAGGTGAAATATCTTAGCAAGTCATTTCTCACAACATATCCCCTGTTGTTAAGTAACACATGCCTTATACATGACTATAATGCCTTATACATTTCTCCAGTGACTGATAAAAAAGCATATGGTTACTTGCTTTAAATTTGCTTTTGCCCTTTAATGTCTTACAGATAGACATCATGTCTGCTTTTGTCACAGATACATTAATAATCTACTTCATGATGTTTCACATGATACAAATCCTGTCTGTATGTTTTTGATTCAGTGCATGAACAAAAAAGTAAATCCAGTTTGAAAACAAACGTGACTACTATTTTCTTTTGACAATCCTTAAATTACTTAGATCCACATATGCAGATCTAAGGTTACCTTTGGCATGAGCTGACAGTATTTTCTGAAGAAAATTTCAGTGGGTTCATGAAGTGTTAGAGGTAAATATGTTTATACCTGCCCAAGACTACAGCCTTGAAGTAACACCTGTATAATCTGCAAGTGTTCCTGTGCTGTGAGAGCTGATGACATCTACGTGATGTTATGGGCTGTGTGTCCACAGTGATGTTCACCATCCCTATTTTAATATGAATCCACTGATTACACAGTGAAGGGTTACATGAGCTTAGATTAAGAAAAGAGGGAGACAGACAGAGATAAAGAGGCAGGTGTGTGTGTTGACTTAGAAGACAATATTCCTCTTTACATGTAAGATAAAGGCTGGTGAAATAATGTGTTCAAGTAGACCTGGTGTCTGATGAGAGGGGGTAGTAAAATTTTCTAGTATTTTCAAGATGCTATTTAAAATGAAGTCTAAGGCAGACCGTTCTCATTTTAGTCTGTTAGCAGGAAGAGAGGCCATACTACAAATGAATCTCACCACCAGAGATATCTGACCTCTTCTATTATTATAAAGTATTTTTGTGTTTTGGGGGAACCAAAATCCTACAATTATGTAATTAAAATTGGAAAGTCCATCTGCTTAGAGATATGGTGGCATTTCATGGTGTCTTTGTATGTGTGAGATAGAGACAAAGAGAAAGGATGAATATTGAATATTAAAAATATAAACAAAAATTTAACCCTAGGGATCAGTCTAAAAAACTCTGTGACTATGATCAGAATGTGGTTTGAATCATGCACTCTTTAACTGGGATTTATTGTGATAACTTACTACTAGTGCTGCCTGATTAATCTAAAAGGACTTAGTCCTTTTCCTGTGGTTTCCTCCATCCCAACAAGAGAGAACATGCACCATGTTAAGTTGCTCTCACTGTATGAATCCCTTAATTTTCCTCTGCTTCAACCACCTGATTCCTCTTTCACTGGAAACCTATTGTTTAAATTTGGTCCAATTAGATGAGCTCTCTTCATGTGAAATAAACTAAAAGGTAACATGAGTTACATCTACAAAATTTCCATTTTTATCTTAGGTCCAACCAGATAAACCATCCACCACAAAATAAATTCAACTAATAAGTGGAATTATATCTACAAAATTTCTGTGGTGATTTTACATTGCATGATCATGGAAAGACCATTGGGGAATAAATATCATGGGTATCACCTTGGAATTCTGCCTGTCACAGAAGTCTAATGACTAAAAGGAAAAGTAAAATGTTTTATTCCAATCAGTCTTTGCCAGTTATTAATGATTGCTGAATCTGTATTTGTTATAGTAATTGATAGACTCTTATGAAACCATAGTAAAAACTTAAAATAATGTTAAAGTAGTTATAAGCCAATTTATAGTCTGCCCACTATTCTTAATATCTTACCCAGAATTAAAAAGTGAAAAGTTTATGTGATAGTTATGTTAATATGCAAAACAAGAGTACTTAGAGCACGTTAGCTGACTTAGGTCCAGACACAAATAGAAACTGGCAAACCATGGAAAGCTGTAAGATTTGCAGTAAAATTTCCTACTTAGCTGCAATGTTCATATTTGTGGAAGGCAGCATTTATAATTTAGGAAAAGGGAAATTGGGAAATGATCCCATTTGTGTATTTCAAAGTAAAATTTATGATTAATTTGTTACATAAGCTGATTACTTTGCTTGGAGAACATATTTCCTCTGTATAGAATTACATTATTTTTTTTTATTTACCCTTAGGGGAAAAACATTAAACGCTATTATACTTGTAAATATATATTAAGCTGAATCAGAACAGATTAAGTGTAGAAGTTAAGTAAACTTCATATTTACGTAGTAGAAGAAAACTATTATTTTAAGTAGAAATGTTTCTTCTGACAAAATAATTCATGAGTATTTTGATACGAAGTTTGTTTGAACAAGATTTGGTTTTTTAATATTTTATTTGCTTTTTAAAATTAGTTTTGAGCTTAGTCATGTTTTATTGCTGTATTTGAACTCGATATTCCTCCTGATTTTGTCTAAAGAATAACTGATGTTCACTTGTGTACACATGCTAGAGTATAGCAGCTAAAGATGTTTACACTGAAATACTATAAAGACAGTAAATAATGAGGAAAAGCAATATAAAATGCAAGTGCATTCAAATTTTAGTTGCAATGCAGGTAAATTCAAATAATTAATGGAATGTTTTTATCTGATCAATGATACTAAGTCATGTATACATTATACGTAAATATATAAATATCGATGCATATACACATATTTTGATCATCTCCAAATTTGAACTTTCATTTTTATAATTTAGAATACCTATAATCTTGGGTACATGTAATATGTTCAGTTGCCTTTTGTGAATCTTCACTAAAGTAATGTTTAACATGAAATATTTATATATTTCATAAATATTTATATATATTTATATATTATAAATGTTTTAATATGAAATATTTTCTTTATAATACTGTCCTAATATTTTGTACGTATGTGTATGGCCTCTTCTTCCCATGTCAAAGAACTTTCCAGAAGACAAAATAGGACCCATGTTGTTAGAGCTATGAAAAATAGGAAAAGGTTTACAACGATTAAAAAGAATGAAACTAAAACACAGTCTAAAACAATATACAAAATTCAAGAGAATTTTAGTTACAAGAGGAAAGAAACACATCACTTAAAACGGACACAAAATAAAATAAATAAACATTTTTTTTATCTGAAACTAGGGAGGCCAGAAAGAATTTGGGTTACATATTAGAAGTGCAAACAGACTAAGGATACTATATGTGGAGAACTGTCCTTCAAAAATTAGAGGAAACTTAAAACATTTATTTTATATTATAAACATGTCAGATTTCCTATCAATAGATTAACCTCAAATAAATGAAAAAACAAATTTACCAGATTAAAATTTAATGACACTATAAAGAAAATCAGTCATCTGAATAAATAAGGATACATTTTAATGCTAATATAAAGCTTGTATTGTTGCATATTCACCTTATAATTCCAATTTAAACTTTTTTAGCAGTGGCAATAGGTACCACCTTTAGTAAAAAAAAAAAAAAAGAAAAAAGAAAAAAAAAACTAGAAGTGAACATTTTCTCAGAGAAAAATAAATTTCATGGCACATCTCCCCTTAAAATCATCTGTTTTTATTTCTATAATTATATTGTGATTGAAATTTAATTTTCATTAGATCTTCTTGTTTTCTTTCTACTAGGCAAAACTTTAGTTTTCAGTACACCTCTACAATTGTACCCATCACCAAAATGTTAAAGGATGAATTGAGGGTAAATTATATTTTTAAGAGAAGCATGGGGAAATCATCTCTTTGGGAATATGTTAAAGATCTCTGTGCCACAAAAAAGTGACAAGTTCTACTAAAACAAGGCATCTTCTGATCTTCTATTTCTATCCAAATTTTATATTATTGACTCAGTAAATGTTACGGGACCTTTCTCTAAATAAAAAATACTTATCATTATATATATTTTTAGCAGCACATTTTTATTCCTCAGTTTGTCCCCACCTAACTATACTTGTGTGCTGACTCATTTCACCTTCAATTGTAGATGATGTGAGGATGCAAACTAATTTAAATATCATCCTAAGCAAATTGTATTAGAATGACAATTCTGCTGTAGAATGCAATTTACATAATAAATTCTAAAATCAAATATGAATGATTTATGGATTACCCACTGTTTGTGATTATTTGTGCCACATTTTTATTAACACAGATAAAGCCAGTGGTCTTATTTAGCATTTTCATAAGTGATCTTAAATAAAAAATGCACATTGAATTTGTGATACATGCATATCATAACAAATTCTCCTGGATAGTGAAATGTCATATCCATGGGGGACAGGCTGTTAAAGGACTCACAAATGTCCGATGTCCAAGAATAGAGCATTTTGAAAGATAAATTATAAAACTTTGGGTTTAATATCATTTCACAGATTTCTTAACTTAGGACCATTGAGACAGGTAAATAAATGTTTTATGAAAATATGACCACATCATTATGTAATATATTTAAATTCTTTCCACTGGTTGGTTTTAGTGTTAGTTGTTTATACTCTGCTCTCACAGAGTTACTTATGCTCAGTTCTCACTGCTACTTTCCTTTTCAAGTTCATTGTATTTTAGTTATGAATGATTTGCTCTAAATATTCCTGCAGACTGAGAAAGCAAATTTTAACCTTAGTGTCTTGAATGTGTAAAAGTTAACTTGCTGAAAAAGCACAAAACCATACTGATATAGTCATACTAAAACATACATAGATGGTCATATTAAAACATGCATGGAAGAAAACTGATTACCAATGGTTTAAATTTTTTCTTTAAATTTTTTTTAAAGTTTCTTTAATGAAGGTGGTATTTCTTTCTGTGAAAATAGAAGCAGGATTCATCATAATCTTGCTAAATTTTACCATTTCAGAGGACTTAAAGTAGTATCATTTCTGTAGCAATCATTGGAAGCTGCCATCACTATCATTTTGTGGCTATAACCTCTGCCTTTGCTTCAAGTCAGCCAGGTTCCTTGTTCACAGTGTCAGCCTGGAGGATAGGATGCAGGCCAAAGGAAGATCTTCTTTCTTATGTTGTGTTATTATTCTCAGATTTTTTTTGAAACCTTCTATTATTAAAGTGTCCTCCCCCCCTCCCCTCTCTTCCCTCCCTCTCTCCCCCTCTTACTCTCTCCCCCTCCCTCTCTCCCCTCC